>JAMBMQ010000039.1:214658-232038 GCA_024363595.1 Xenopus borealis | reverse complement strand
ATTTGACTTGTGCTGTTTTGATCATTTATGATCATCCCTAAGCTTAACCTCCCAACTGAAACCCAGACCACTGCGAGCATGGTCTTGGTCTTGCAAAGATGTATAACAAAGTTACAAGATGACCGCCCCCTGTGGCCAACTTTGAAAGCATAAATCACTTGTTTAATTAGGCTCCTGGTTTATGTTTAAATTTATATATTATAATACAGCATTTCTAGCCTTATTCTGTGTAAGACTTTAGTTCCCTTTTAAGGTAGTCTTATACGGGGATGAAATCTATTATCTTGAATGCTTGGTTACCAGGCAGTAACCAATCAGTGACTTAAGCTCATAACTGTTGCTTTTAAACCTGACCTGAATGCTGAGGATCAATTGCAAACTCACTGAACAGTTGTGTCCCATGTGGCCCCACTTAAATTCACGGACTAACTCAGACTAAGAGAAGCAGTGTTCTGTTATGTTAGACATCCAGTTACTCCAACCTTTAGATGACCTATTCAGCTAACGAACTATAACTTTTTGGCTAACTTACTACATTAGTTATACATTTTTTTAATTTTGCGAATCCTATCTATTTACCCAGTTTTTATTTTTACACTGAACTGTTCCTTTAAGTCTGCTAAAAAAGGTGTGATCAAGTATGACTTTTTGGAAGATGAGCTTTTTTTGATGTGTGGTTTTTCAGATAAGAGAACCCATACCAGTACTTTTGTATGTGAGAGCTGTGTTTGGAACGTTTTTAAAAAGTAATCTGTGGTGCATGTGTATACTAATCATCCTACAGTAAACCCTACCAAAGTAAACGCTCATTTTATACTTGAATTTTGCTATAGATCTCAAGTAGATTCCACCAGGACAGCCACAGCGGAAACAGACTGCAATGACAATGTTGCTACTCACAAAGGTTCCTCGGCCCAAAAACCTGCAGTAAATGGATATTTTCAGCAGTCTAGCATTTATGACTCTCCATCCCGTGGTGGATCTGTCTCTACAGAATCTAGTTTCTACAGTCTTCCTAGAAGCTACTCACAAGATGTTTTACCAAAAGCTACTTCACCTTCAGTCACTGATATGGATGGAGATTCAAATGTTTTTAACATGTCTGGAGCCTCTTCTCTAGAGACACAACTGAGGCATTTTTCATTAAGCTATGACATTCCTCCATCATCTGGAAGCACTTATCAGATTCCCAGAACTGTTCATGAGGGTGCTTCTAGTCAGTCTTCAGCAAAGTTGGAGTCCATTACAGATGTTCCACCTCCTAGACCGCCAAAGCCTCATCAGTCTTCAGAGCGATCGCCAAGTGAATATGGTCTTACACGGACTGTTTCAGAGACTGATAGCAACTACTGTGTCCCAACATCTGGAATGCCTGCATCCCGTTGTAATACCGTTTCAACTCTAGAGTTAAGTAAATATAAGAAAGGTAAGTGTGATTGTTTCTTATTCCTTACTCCACTGCTCCCCTTCAAGTTGAATTAATTAATCCTTTATAAAATACACCAATTTTATTTGAAGAAATTGAACACTTTGTATCTCTGCTATGAAACCGTATATTTAATATGCTGAAGGTGGTGATTGTGGACTTCATGAGGGCTTGCTCATCAAAATATTCAGTGGTTCCTCACTAGATACAATACACCACTGTCACACTTCTATTTGTAGTAGGTGCCTTAGCCTACTGCCACTATTGCTTTTCTGTTTGCATTGTAACGTAAACCCGAAAAATGCCTGATCATTTTAACTTAACTGAAGGAACTCTTTTTGTAAATATGCGCCAGGAATAGACCAATGATTAAATAAATCTATTGGTCTTTACTGTAATGGAATACATATGCAAATAATAAAGATACAGAATGCTAGAAAAGATTATTTAACTCCATATACAAAGCTTAGGAATTACTATTGTACGGAAATAATTGTACAGCCTTATCCATCCAGATAAAGTGGTAGCCCTCTGCTTATTGTAAAGAACTAAAATATTGCCTTTCTGGCAGGTGTTGTTGCTCTCAGAATAGTTGATCTGATAACGACTGGAATACATCAATGTTCAAATTTGTAACTGAAAGTAGTCTGTTAAAATAAAAGTGGAACAATTGTGAGATAGATAAATCCTTTATTTGTTCCATGTTTTTGTTCCATAAAGCAGCCTGTATATTTTTTTTCCCATACTTTTAGATATGAGTTCTCAAGATTTCTATGACATTCCTCGACCATTTACAAGTGACAGATCTAGCTCACTTGAGGGCTTTCATGGCCATTTGGTAAGTAATATATGTTTGATTTTATTTCTACTACAAGTATTGGACCGGTTATCCAGAATGCTCAGCACATAGGGTCTTCTAGATAATGGAGCTTTCCATTATTTTAATCTGTATACTTTAAGTGCTAGAAAATCATGTAAAGATTAAAGGGGAACTTCTCACAAACATAACTTAAGCTTTAGTAAATATAATTTCAAGCTACATTGTATCAGCAGTAATCTGTCCTCAGTTTGCATTCTCCATACCCCACAATTCCCAGTACACATGATTTCAGTAAGGGAAGGAACGTCGCAGTGCAATGCATTGTGGGTTATGTAGTTCCTGCATGCTGTCTGTAAGCTGTGGAGTTTTTAGTCCCTCCTTCACTGCCAGGATTTCAAATGATGCAGAAGGAGAAGAACTGTTAAACAGCTGGATTTCAGCATAGAAAATTGCATTTATTCATACTTTTTGAATAAACCTATAACTATGATGGGTATATTAGGGGTATATGTGTTATGTGAGCCTCTTTATCAAATCTTGGTATGGAAGCCAGAGTTCCCCTTTAAATAACCCCCCTATAGGCTGGTTTCAAGTACAAGGTACTGCTTTGTTATTACAGAAAAAAGGAAATCACTTCTAAAAATTTGCATTATTTGGATAAAATGGAATCTATGGGAAATGGCCTTTCCATAATTCAGAGCTTTCTCAATAATGAGGTTCTGGATACCAGATCCTAGATCTGTATAAAGTTTTATTTCTACAATGAAATTGCTAATTTTAGCCAACAAAGAAATCTTGTTCACATTTTTCTCCCCATATGTGGAATAATGTCTGAATCAGTTGTACATTAGATAGCTTTAAAGGGCACCTATGGGCCGAACAATTTCCCCAAACCGAAGGTGCAGGCTGATAGAGCCCGCATTCTGGTTTGGGGTTCTAGTAGTTTAAAAAAAAAATTGCCCCCTGCAGGCACTGGCTTACTCGCTGGTTTACTCATGCACATAAGCTGATTGAAAAGCTGCCACAATTTCGGGCAGCTTTTCATACTGTGCATGCACTTCTTAAAACAAGGCTTTAGCACCGGGAGCTCCCTCCCGGTGCGAGTAAGCCAGCGCCTGCAGGTGGCAAATTTTTTTTTTTTAAACTACTAGAACCCCAAACCGGAATGCAGGCTCTATCAGCCCGCACCTTCGGTTTGGGGAAATTTTTTTGGCCCATAGGTGTCCTTTAAGAAGGGGCTGGATGGCTTTTTAGCAAGTTATGGAAGATAGCTCATAGTACAAGTTTCCAGTTTCTATTCCGATTGCCATCTTTTCATGAGGAAGAAATTTTTTTGGGGAGGCTTGAAATGGTTTATTTGCCTTCAGGTTATATATAGACTTAACTTAATGGATATATGTCCATTTTTCAACCTAAAGGTGGCCGTACACTGAGAGATCTGCTCGTTTGGCCCACCTTGGGCAATACCGGGCTGATCCGATTGTGGTCCCTAGGGCCCAACGATCGGATCATAGCGGAGGCCATATGGGCGGTCGGATCGCGGGACCGCATCAACGAACAGATGTGGCCGCAATCCGACGGGATTTTTAGTCCCGCACGATCAACATCTGCCCGACTTTTGGACAGATATCGATTGTTAAAGCTGGTTGGAGGGACGCATGCCGTGTATGGCCACCTTAACTTACTATGATTGGATTAGTGATTCTGCACTGTAGTATACTATTAGCGCAGTGCTGCTGAGCAACGCTGAACATGTTGCATAGATTTCAGCACAGATCTCCCTTGTAAAGTATTCCTATTTAAGCAATACTATTTCAAATGCACTGGTTTGGTTGGTAACAACTCATCTCCTTTAACAAGAGTCACATGTAAGGGCATAAACATGCAAAACTGTAAAAAAAAAAAAAAAAAAAAACACGTAATGAAAAATTAATTATAGTGTTTCCATACCCCCCTTGCACATGACTCCTGTTTGATGAAAGAGAATTGGGTTTGGGGAGAACAATGGAAGCTATGTGGTGGGTGTCACAGAATTCTGTTTTATGCTGGCTACAAGTCACAATGTTGTCCTATGCTGGGGGGTTCTGTCATCTGTGCTGTTTTGTGCCAAGACTCAGTACTGCTCTGTGGCTGGTGTTACTGGTGGATCATAGTTTCATTTTATGCTGGAACTATTGCACAATAAATCATTCCTTTTGGGTGCTTCAATGCTTGAACTTCTGTTTTTTCATCTGCATCTTTTTAGCTATTTAAACACTCCTTTTAAAGTGGACCCGTCACCCAGACACACAAATCTGTATAATAAAAGTCCTTTTCAAATTAAACGTGAAATCCAATTTCAAATTTTTATAAAAGCATTCATAGCTGTTTTAAGATCATTTAAAAATCTCAGCTGTCAATCAAATATTGTCTGCCACTCCTCTATGCCTTAGGCATACAGGCGGGGCAGATAATTACTTTAACTTTCTATTCAGCACATTCCCCCAGTTCTCCAGTTCCCCATTTAATTGTGTAGCCAGGACATGGGGATAGACATAACAAGATTCTGAGATGATGCAAGGCTTGTCTTAATAACAGTGTCCACAAAATGGCTCCTGCCTGCTTGCTAGAATTATGAATTCCCAGACTGAAGGAAACAAGATTAAAATAATTTATATAGTGTAATTAATGTTCATTTTGCTTGACTAATGTGATAAAATATGATTTTGACTATTTTTTTGGGGTGACGGGTCCACTTTAAAGACTTCCACACATTCTACATTCAGACGCTCAGCAATTATATAAACTGGTTCTGGTGCTTTAGCACATATATATATATATATATATATATATATATATATATATATATATATACTCTGGTTCTGGTGCTTTAACCCCAAACCTGATACTGGTTTACTATCATGCACAGTTTTTGAATACAGGGTCACTCACCGCTCTCCGGGGATAGCTCAGGTGCTGCGCCCAGAACCCATAGCAAGGGGAAAAAATAATCCGTTCAACTTTTAGGCACGCACTCACAAACTTCTTGGAGGCGATGAAGAATTCCAAAAAAAAAGCTTCATTTCATATTAGTTAAAACATCTAATGTTTTCAGGAAGATGTTTTAACTAATGTGAAATAAAGCTTTTGGAATTCTTCATCGCCTCCAAGAAGTTTTGTGAGTGCGTGCCTAAAAGCTGAAATATGCTGGAGCAGTGCCTGAAGTCTCCGTACTGAAATTTATTGCCAGTGGGAAAACATAAGTATTGTTTAAACGAGGCAACTTTGGCCACTACAAGCAGCATGGTTTCCCACCAGTGATTTCTACAAATGAAATGCAGTGAAAAGGGAATATTTTTTTTTTGTTGTTGCCAGTACTGGAGAAGATTAAACATGGGGCCACAAAACATCCCATGTGCCATTATGATGGGAGTCAAGTTCATCAACTGTGATCACCAGGTTGTCTTCCGTATTGGCAACCCCTAATTTGTTGGACTCCTCCTTTCACTAAGCACCCTGACTTTTTTATGATGAGATTCTGCTTTTTATTGAATATATAGACTATTTCAGACTACTCTGTAACATACCATTACATATAATGTCTTGTATTTTGTATTGCAGAAAAATAAAAACTTGTTGGCAGTGGGAAGTTTTTCTAATGAAGAATTAGATGAAAACTATGTTCCAATGAACCCAAACTCTCCTCCACGACAGCATTCCAACAGCTGTACTGAACCAGTTCAAGAAACCAACTATGTTCCTATGACTCCTGGCATGTTCGACTTCTCATCGTTTGGAATGCAGGTCCCGCCTCCAGCCCACATGGGCTTTAGGTCTAGTCCAAAGACCCCTCCCAGGAGGTCTGTTCCATCTGCCGACTGTGAACCCCCACCAGTCGATCGTAATCTCAAACCAGATAGGAAAGGTAAGTTGGTTCTTCAAAGAGGCTTGCTTCTTTCATCATCATCTTAATCACTAACATCTGCTAAGCCTTTAACATGCTTTCTTTAAGGGTAGGCCAGACGGGGAGATTCGGGGGCATTTTATCGCCTGGCGACTTCTCGCCGCGACTTGTAGCCCCCGAACCTCCCCGAATAGCCACTTCACTAAGCGCACCGGCGTTGCTTGAAAACTCCGACACGTATCCACACGGAGCGGCGCACTTTTTAAAATTGCTCCAAATTGCCTCGCCAGGCAATTTGGAGCAATTTTAAAAAGCGCGCTGCTCCGTGTGGATACGCGCCGGCGTTTTCAAGCAACGCCGGTGCGCTTAGGTAAGTGGCTATTCGGGGAGGTTCGGGGGCTACAAGTCGCGGCGAGAAGTCGCCAGGCGATAAAATGCCCCCGAATCTCCCCGTCTGGCCTTAGCCTTAAAGCAACTAAACATGCTGCAAAATAGTGGTGTTGGAAAGCTGCTTCAGGAATTAATAGGCAAAAATCTAACATTTTCTTTAATACCGTGTTCTTGTAGTTTAAAGGAACAGTAAGCATTTGCGCTCTCTGCACTAGCGGAGCTGAATTTCTTGGTTAAAACCCAGAAATTAGGCTCTTAGGGCTAGTCCACACGGGGAGATGTGTGGTCTGGCGACTAATCGCCTCTTCTTTGGGGCGACTAATCTCCCCGAACCGCTTCCCCCTGGCTTCCAGCTGCTTTAATGAAGAATCGCCTGCGCCTATTCACACAGGGCACACAGGGGAGGTTAGTCGTCCCAAAGAAGAGGCGATTAGTCACCAGGTGAAAAATCTCCCCCAATCTTCCCGTGTGGACTAGCCCTTAGCGCCGCGTGTCAATAGGGGCAGGCGATTCTTCATTGAAGCAGGGGGAATATAGTCGCCAGGCGATGAATCTCCTGAATATTCTCCCCTTAAAGTTTCAAGAGGCAGCTTTTTGCCTCCCCTTGTAACTACTTGCTGCTGCCTGAGGCAGGTTCTCACTTTGCGTGATGTCAGGAGCAGGAGGTGATGTCAGGAGCAGGAGGTGATGTCAGGAGATGAAGTAGAGCATGCGCACGTAGGGTCTGGTACATAGTCGGCATAGCACCTTTTTTTTGAGAACAGGAAGAAAACTTTTTTTAAATGGTATTTTTATATACAGCACGTGAAATAAGAAATATTGTGCAGAGGGGTATAAATTGGATTTTGAAATTAATAATGTTTAATGTTATTGTTCCTTTAAAATGATATACCTTGGCTTATAAACTGCAGACTGGCAAGTATCTCTCTCTCTCAAATAACTATTTCTTATGTATATTAAATATACATTTTAAATATCTGAATGAAAAGAATTAAATAGGAGGGTGATTTAGTCAAGCTGTTTTTTGACAGTGTCTTAAGATCTACTCCTCACCAGCTAAAGGTCTACTGGTAGATCCCGATCTAGCTTTTGGGCACCCCTGCTCTATGAGATGGTAAAAAGGCTTAAAATTAGTGGTGAGCGAAATTTTGAAGATTTGAATTAGAAACTAAATTATTGCAGGAAGATGCTATGTAAGGCATATAGTGTAGATAACAATATCAGTCAAGTGTATTGTCTTCATTAGTATAGAGAAAAGGGAACAATAAAAGATACAAAAATCTGCATTGACAAATTGTTGTATTTGCCTGTCACTTCAATCACAACATAACAATAAATGACAACATTTATTTAGAAGAACAAACGGCAAAGGAAACATTTAAGGCTCAGCGCCTTATAGGAACAGTAAGGGGGGAAAAAAAGAAAATGTTTTAAAGTAATAGAAATAGAATGTACTGTTGTGCTGCACTGGTAAAACTGTTGTGTTTGCTTCTGAAACACCCCTATAGTTTATATAAACAAGCTGCTGTGTAGCCATGGGGCAGTCATTCAAAGCTGAAAAGGGAGAAAAGACACAGGATACATAACAGATAAGCTCTTTAGTAGGGATGCACCGTATCCACTATTTTGGCCGAACCCCCGAATCCTTCCTAAATCCATATGCAAATTAGGGATGGGAAGGGGAAACCAATTTCTACTTCCTTGTTTTGTGACAAAAGTCATGTGATTTCCCTCCCTGGTCCTAATTTGCATATGCAAATTAGGATTCGGATTTAGTTCAGCCAAGCAGAAGGATTCGGCCGAAACTGAATCCTGCTGAAAAAAGGCTGAATCCTGGCCAAATCCCGAACTGAATCTTGGATTCGGTGCATCCCTACAGTATACAATGGGATTCTTCATAACTTATCTGTTATCTACTGTTTATCCTTTGCTTGAATGGCAACACAGCAGCCTGTTTATTTAAACAAAAGTTGTTTTTTGAAGCAAAAACACCAGTTTTACCAGTGCAGGGCAACACTGCACTACATTATATTGTCATTCCTCTAAAACACTTAAAATTTTTGGTGTTTCTGTTCCTTTAACCATTTCTAAGAGCAATGCTATAACTGTTTACATCTCTGATACCCAGCAGTAAAGGCTAAAACTAAAACAACCCAAGAATACAGGTATGGGATCTGTTATCCAGAATGTTTGCCACCTATTTTTTCCTCATATAATGGATCTTTATATATAAGTTGGATCATCATACATTGTCTGCTAAAAATAATTTAAACCTGAAAAACCCAGTAGGATTGTTTTGTCATCAATATAAATTCATGCAGCATAGTTACCATCAAATGTCGTTTATTATTACAGGGAATGGGAAATTGTTTTTTAAAAATTAATGATTTTCATTTTACATAATCCAGAGCTTTCCAGATAAGGGATCCCATGCCTGTTAAGTTTGTAGACCACGTGGGGGGGGGTTGTTTGAAGGGACACATAGTTTTATAATCTGCTTCTCTTTTGAGTTGTACGTAATAGCGATTTGTCACTTTAGCTTTACTCAAGGTAAGTGACGTCAACAAAATGTGTGTGTGCGTTGTAAAAACACTTGTTTTGTTTCTCTAATAAATTGGCCTCTAAACAGTTCAGTTTTTTTTTTAAGCCATGAAATATACCTATATACTTTATTCCCATTTAAGTAGAAAACATTTGCCACCAGTATTAAACATTGTGCTGTACAGCACTGTGGAAAATGTTTGTGATTTATAAATACTTAATATTAATCATAAGAGTTACGTGTCTAGTACTAGGTTTTGAAAAATCTTTATTTTTAAATCTGTGTGAATTGTGCAATTTTGTGGCATCTCATTTTAGGTTAGTGCAAATACTTGGCCTCCATCTGCATAGAAATGACGCTTTTGCCATAAAGTTCCATTGTTTCTCTAGATTGGTGAATATCTGCTCAGAAGAAAGGGAAATCTGCATGTAACCAGGATTTTGGAAGTTTCTCTTGTAATAAGAGAATTAAAGTGGCGTCCTTTAGGGTTGGGGCAGACGGGGAGATTTAGTCGCTTGGCAACAATCTCTCCGAACTGCCTGCCCACCGCCGTCTGTTAAATGAAGAAGCGCCAATGCACTCGCGGCGTTTAGATTTCCGGAATCGCCCGACTAAATCTCGCCGAATCTGCCTGTATTTCACAACCCTTAAGTAGTATTAGAAGTTTCTCAAACAGGAAAATTACAAACTCGTTTTTAAAACCAAACAGGGTTGTTAGGAATGATGACTGCTCTTAGGCACATTTATTTAATTTGCAACTTTGACTTGACATTAAAGGGATACTGTAATGGGATTTTTTTTTTTTTTTCAAAACGCATCAGTTTATAGTGCTCCCTAACACAAGATAACAGCTGCCTGGTAGCTCTAAGAACATCCCTCCTTAGTAAAAACCCATGTCCCACTGTGACTCCTTCAGTTACATTGAGAAGGAAAAACAACAGCCTGCCAGAAAGCAGTTCCATCCTAAAGTGCTGGCACAAGTCACATGACCAGGGGCAGCTGGGAAATTGACAATATGTCTAGGCCCATGTCAGATTTCAAAGCTGAATATGAAAGAATCTGTTTGCTCTTTTGAGAAATGGATTTCAGTGCAGAAGTCTACTGGAGCAGCACTATTAACTGATGTGTTTTAAAAAAAAAACATGTTTTCCCATGACAGTATCCCTTTAAGCATGATAAACTACCTGCCTGTTTTATGTAGGAATCCACTGGTGATCTTCTCAAGCTGAAATGGTCACAGTTTTCTTTTTATCCAGAATTAAATGCAAAACCATAAGGGCTTAGTATTTGTTTAATATATGAAAGCATTTCTAGTAGCCTAGCATGATTTTTTTTAAATCAGTGGTTGTTTGTGTTTACATTCTAATCAGAGAGATAGTGGTAATAAAAATTGTTATTTCAGGTAACACAACAAAGTAGCAAGATTGCTTTATCAGTGGTGCAAAGATTCTGGACATAGTTTATGGCACAAAATATGTCATTCTTCAAAAGCTCTTGCTTCATTAGCCATAATTTCTTGCATAAATGTTTAGTATGGAGCTTAAAAGGAAGTCAAAATCGTCTACTTTACTTGGCAACAAATTAGCTGACCATCCGTTCATATGTGTGACCTAACAAAACAGACTTTGACCTGGGAGTGGTTGTGTAGTATGGGCAGGGGTGGGAGCAAGTTATTATCTAGCACAAATGACCTGTGACCTTTATTTGTTTCAATTCTTTGTGATCTCAGTCTAAGGATAATATTCAAAACAATCAATGTAATTGCTTTTTGCATATTTATGGGGAAGGTGAGTGGAGAATAAAGGCTGCCTCTCTTTGCTTGCTTCAGACATGCTTTGGGCACGCAGCATATTTGTCATTTCAATATGGTGCTTCTTCCTTAGCATGAGTCCCTGTTTGGAATTATCCGAGTAAGGCTGCTTTTGCGCACAGAATTAACCATGCTGCATTGCCTGGATTTCCCTGCTTCCAAAGGAGAGCTTTTCCCTTGCCTGCTATTCCATAAATAAATAATAATCTTTTTATTAAGAGAGTCTTCTTTTTGCCAATTAGGTCAGAGCCCTAAAATTTTAAGACCTAAACCTCATGGTTTAGAGCGAACAGATTCCCAAACCATAGGTGAATTTTCCACAAGGAAAAAGGGTATGTACGTTAGATCTCTCATGTGCATTGGTGTGTAGGAACGCTTACTTTGCTATAGATATTGGAGGATGGCAAAATATACCATTGATATTTAAGGTGCTATACGTGCAGAATACAATGATTTTTTTGGGGGGGGGTTCATGGGACATGGTAAATATATAGCATACTGGTATAAATTCTGTGGTTTTTCTTCTATTGTTTCATTACCGTTATATTTTAATATTCATAGTAGAAGCAAAAACAGTTATATTTGGTAAGGGGGTGCTGGTTGTCTGTAAGAATAGAATATAGTGATCTCTATATAAATATTCAGTCTGCTATGTAATAATTTGTAAAAATATTGCATTATTAGTTTACGTGTCTTTTTTTTATTTTTTTTATGAGCTAATCTTAACATAAATAATATATCTCTAGAGTGAGTTGAGATGAGGACTTTTTTGTATTCTATCTTCTTCAGTAAGGCCGGCACCATTGGAAATAAAGCCTTTGCCTGAATGGGAGGAATTAATGCAGACGCCAATACGTTCTCCTGTTACAAGAAGCTTTGCTCGAGAGTGAGTATTTTTATTTATTGGTTTTGCCAGCAAAATGGATTAATGCAGCTTCATTACCAGCCAGTATATGGTACAGGTATGGGATCCTCTATCTGGAAACCCATTATCCAGAAAGCTCCGAATTACAGAAAGGCCATCTCCCATAGACTCCATTTTTTTTTAAGTTTTTGTTTATTTGGATAAAATGATTTCCTTTTCCTCTGCAATAATAAAACAGTACTTTGAACTTGATCCAAACTAAGATATAATCAATCCTTACTGGAAGCAGAACCAGCCTATTGAGTTTATTAAATGTTTACAAAATTTTCTAGTAGACTTAAGGTATGAAGATCCAAATTTCGGAAAGATCTGTTATCCAGAAAGCCTCAGGTCCCCGAACATTCTGGATAACAGGCCCCATACGTGTACTTTTTTTTTATTACAGAGGAAAGGAGTTAGAATTATTGACTCTTTTTAGTAGAGTTGTCCTTCTCGTAATTTGGATCTAGCTAGTTTTTAATGAGAGATCCCATACCTTGTAAATGTAAGTGTGTCAACTGCCTTTAGAAATTTTTGTGTTGCTTTATTAGTCAAAATGATTTCTTGTAATTAGTTCCTCTAGGTTCCCTATGCCTCCCAGACCGGATTCAGTACATAGCACTGCTTCCAGCAGTGACTCGCTGGATAGTGAAGAAAACTATGTAGCCATGAACCCAAGTCTCTCCACTGAAGATCCAGTATGTATTGACTATAGGTGTTTTTAATTTACAGTGATTTATTCTTAGATCTAAATGTATTGCTGATAAGATCTGGTTAAAGGTGACCCATCCCCCCAAAAAAGTATTCCAAATCCTATTTTATCATGTTATTCAAGCAAAATTGAATAACATTGTATAAATTATTTGAATCTTGTTTCCATCAGTCTGGGAACTCATAATTATAGCAAGCAGGTAGAATCCATTTTTGTGGACACTTGTTATTAAGGCAAGCCTTGCATCATCTCAGAATCTTGTTTGTGCACCAGAATGGGGGACCTGATGTCCATCCCCATGTACTGGCTACACAATTAAATGGTGAAGAGAGAGGGGGAATGGGAGGAGTACAGTTACATCTAGTTTGTGCTGAATGGAAAGTGAAAGTAATTGCCTGCCTAAGCCATAGAGAAGGGGCAGGCAATATTTGATTGACAGCTGAGATTTTAAAATTGATTTAAAAAGTGGACGGGTCCACTTTAAACAGAGTTTGCTCTTTGTGGTTAGTATTTTTAGAGCTTCATGATTTTTTCCTTTTGCATCAACTATTCACCCACTGTTTGTTCTTTGATCCAATGTCCTAAAACTGCTTTGTTTGGCTACCTTCAGAGCACTTATAGGATAATTTAAGAGAATACACCAATATCACCTGACACTTCTAATGTCCCATGCCATTTGCTTAAAAGTCACACAGTTTTCTAGTTTGCCGTCACAAGTCTAGACAGCACCAGTAGGAGCAAGCACATTCGCCTAACTGATGCACAGTTGTTTTTGTTTTGTTTTTCCATCAGGGAATTTTTACAGTTTCTTGTATTAACAAAGTTCCTTGTTTTAGTGAGAGCTAGTTTATTAAATATGTTTATTTTATTAGAGTTGATTAGTAATAACTAGTACAGCCTGCTGGATTGTACGTTCCGTTTTGTTTTCATGTTTATTTGAACAGAAATGTAGTTAGTCGTCTTTGTGTGTCTCTTATTTTAATTGCAGGGTTTGTTTGGGAGCAGCAGCCTTGATGAAGGCCACAGTCCTATGATAAAGCCTAAGGGAGACAAGCAAGTGGAATATTTAGACTTGGATTTAGACTCTGGAAAATCAACACCACCAAGAAAGGCACGTGATATACAAATGATTTATATTATAATATGCTTGGTTTTCCTTGAATTACATGTAGGTCTAATTACAAGGCTACTTCTTTTTATCAATATGTGTGACAAAATAGCCAGAAATGACTAGCAGGCAGCCCAAAAATATTAAGGACTTCTGCCTGTCTTTGAACATGAGGATTATACTGTTCTAGGTAATGCCCATGTCTTGCTTCTGAAATAAAGCCACAACAGTTAGGCTTCCATACTGTGGGCCATTAAGTCACATTGCTAAGCAAATTGATTAAAGGACCAGTAAAATCAACATTTTTTTAAAAAAAGATTAATAAGTATACATTGGAAAAAAACCACCAAGACAAATTAAACTTTAAAGTCATAAAGCCTTTATTAGTGAAACACGACTTGCGTTCCTCTTCAGAAAAGGCGACCGGGTGATCCATCATGCAGGGCTCGATTTCTTCTCCCTGCCTTCCTTATAGGAGATAGTCAGGGAGGAGAAATTGAGCACCACACGATGGATCATCACCATGTAGCCTTTTCTGAAGAGGAGCAGAAGCAGAGTTTCAGTAAGTTTTTTTCTCAATAAAGGCTTTGTGACTTTTAAAGGGATACTGTCATTTTTTTTTTAATGCATCCGTTAATAGTGCTGCTCCAACAGAATTCTGCATTGAAATCCATTTCTGAAAAGAGCTAACAGATTTTTTTAATATTTCATTTTGTAATCTGAGACAGGGATAGACAACTTGTCAATTTCCCAGCTGCCCCTGGTCATGTGACTTGTGCTCTGATAAACTTCAATCACTCTTTATTGCTGTACTGCATGTTGGAGTGATATCACACCCTCCCTTTTCTCCCCCACCAGCCTAACAACAGAACAATGGGAAGGTAACCAGATAACCGCTCCCTAACACAAGATAACAGCTGCCTGGTAGATCTAAGAACAACACTCTGTAGTAAAAACCTATGTCCCACTGCATTCCATTCAGTTACATTGAGAAGGAAAAACAACAGCCTGCCAGAAAGCAGTTCTCTCCTAAACTGCTGGCACAAGTAACATGACCAGGGGCAGCTGGGAAATTGACAAAATAGCTAGCCCCATGTCAGATTTCAAAACTTAATATAAAAAAATCTGTTTGCTCTTTTGAGAAATGGATTTCAATGCAGAAGTCTGCTGGAGCAGCACTATTAACTGATGCGTTTTGATAAAAACATGTTTGCCCTTTAGTATCCCAGTATCCCTTTAATTTGTCTTGGTGGTTTTTTTCCAATGTATACTAATTAATTTTTTTTCAAAAAATTTTGGTCACTGGTCCTTTAATCAATTTGCTTAGCAATGTGATGGCCCACAGTATGCAAGCCTAACTGTTGTGGCTTTATTTCAGAAGCAAGACATGGGCATTACCTAGAACAGCTCTTAATAAAGACTTGGTTATTTAAAAAATGTTTTTTTTTCAATGTATGCTAATGAATGTATGAATGTTTTTTTTTTTTTACAAAATTTTATGTTACTGCTCCTTTAAAGGTGAAATTCGCTGTTTAAATCAACATTTTGTTTGTTATAGATAGACTTTTTTTTTTAGACATTTTGGGCATTCTTATTTTGTCTGATTCAACCTTGTAAAAGAAAATGTTTTGTTTGGTTGACTGGTTTGCTGACCCTGCTAGTTAAAAAAAACAGATAACTTCTAATTAACTTTCATTTAAACTTGCAAACTGCTGCCTGATTTGTTGTGTAATTACCTTTGAGCAACAAAACCAAATTCCAAGTCCACCAGTTGAAGAAGAAAAAAATATTTGACAGATTATTTTATGGTTATGCTTTTTGCATCATAGTAAAAGTTGATTTTAATGGGAACTCTCTGATGTCCCACATTTGATAAGGCTTTCTCCCTTAACGAATTTCAAAGATGCAGACATATAGAAACATTTTTTTTATCAGCCATAGCTCTAACATACACATTTCTACTTCCAAATCTCAGTCTAATTTAATTTCAGTTCAATTCCAGGAGTATCTATGAACTAGGGATGCACCGAATCCGGGATTCGGTTCGGAATTCAGTCTTTTTCAGCAGGAGTCCTTCTTCTCAGCCAGAATCCTAATTTGCATATAAATTAGGGGCAGGGAGGGAAATCGTGTGCAGGGCCGGATTTACATAGTCGGTGCCCCTAGGCCCGCTGTTGTTTTTCATCCCTGTCCCATCCCTTTTCTTTTCTCAAATTTTCATCATTAGGACAGAGGAATGGGAAATGTCACGTGGGAAATTGAAATTTCTGAACCAATGTGGGTGTGGTTGGGCAGCATGCCACCCCCTAAAATCCTCTAGATGGCCTCTCCACAAATCCTGATCACATGACTTTTTGTCACAAAACAAGGACGTTCCCCCTTCCCACCCCTAATTTGTATATGTAAATTAGGATGAGGGGGTTCTTCAAATACAAAATAGTGGATCCCTACTATGAACTGCAGAAAGTGCCCTCCTAATGAAGAATAGCTTCACAGTTTGTGAACTATGGTTTTAGGTTCATTAGATACATCGTGTGGTTGGCCTATCTTTTGTTTTATAACAATAGTATTTTTGTCTTATTAGTGTTCTTTATGGGAACATCACTTTACCTATCTATACATCTATCTATCCATCTATTACCTTTTCTTCAGTGCTTCGTGGGTTGGGCCAAAACATACAGGTCTGGGGCAACCAGTTTTCCTCAGTTGCAGGTTACAGGCCTTATTAGTCACCCACCTGTGGCATAACTTGATTCTGATACATTAGTGCTTCCTTTTGGTGGTGTAGTTTTCAATAAAATACACATTATAATGTGTGCTTTGCAAATAATTCATTCTACCATTAAACATTTTCAGACTGAGGAATAGTTTGGGATTCTATTGAGTTTCAATAATGGCATGTGGCCAGCAATATTATGAAATGGATTTTTGTACAGGATTATGTGTGATTAATGAATGTGGTTTGAAAACCGATTGTTTCCCCATGACCGTATCCCTTTAAGGATCTTCAAGTTTAACCTCTGCCAACTATGTATGTTATGTGGGAACAGCCTTGCCCACAGGCAATGTTCCTCACAGCCTCTAAGGCTCTTTTTATGTAACCTTACCTTCTTTTAATTGCATTTCACTTCTTTCAACATTAGCAGATCTACAGCAGGAACTTCAAAGAGATATTATCCTCAAATTGTTTTCTTTTCTGTGATAATAAATAAAGAGGAATAGGGTAGCAACAAACCAGTTTTACTGCAAATCTGTCACTCGCTTTGGAAATGGTAGTCCTGTAATTGGTTGTTCTGTTATAAACTGGATTGTAGATGCTTTCCAAAGAGAGCATGAATCTGTGAAAGGGCAAGGACACACAAACCAGATCATCCTCTTTCCTCTGCCTGCGTTGAATGTAGGGGAAGAAAGCAGATCCGCTGTCATGCTCTGCTTCATGTAGCGCCATAGACCATGAGACCATCTGCTTTCCTCTGCCTGTGTACGAAATGCAGGCAAAGGAAAATGATGATCAAGTGCAATTGGCCTAATAATAGGTCCAGATGTGCTCATAAGTTTACACACCCTGGCAGAATTTGATTTGTTAACAATTTTTCAGAGAATATGAATGATAACACAAAAACTTTTCTTTCACTCATGGTTAGTGGTTGGCTGAAGCCATTTATTGTCAAACAACTGTGTTTAGTCTTTTTTATTCATAATCACTACACAAACTATCCAAATGGCCCTGATCAAAAGTTTCTATACCCTGGTGATTTGACCTGATAACATGCACACAACTTGAC
>JAMBMQ010000039.1:156517-167003 GCA_024363595.1 Xenopus borealis | reverse complement strand
TTTTATAATCATGGTTTGCTTTCTATTTTTGAACTTTTGAGGACATATGTTGTATTTGGCACTTTACTAACACTGGACAGATTTGCACTTAGTAACCCATAGCCGGCAATTATGTTTATTGAAATTTTGCTCAGTGTTTGTAAATTGTCATTGTCTCATCTGCTTCCATTTTTAATGTAAAAATAAAAGGCAAGGTAAACTTTAACCTTTTTTTGCCTGTAGTGGTTTAGATGATTGAAGTCATTAACAAAATTGCCTCTTGATAGTGTTATGGCTAATAATCTTTCATTATGAGTTAAAAAACCTGTATAATAGTTTTTTCCTCAGTGCTGTACGTGTTGCATATCATTGACATTTTTTTCCTGTTGCATTACAGGTAGATTAGTGGACCAAAACTTAAATAAACTAGGAAAGGATGAAATGCTTCAAATGATCAGACATGGTGCTACTCATGTATTTGCATCAAAGGATAGTGAAATCACAGAGGAAGACATTAATGCAATCTTAGAAAGAGGGGAAAAAAAGGTACATTTTATTCACCTGCCAAAGAAGCGTAGATTTCTTCAGGTTTCCTGCTACTAGGGTTGCCACACGCTGGTATTTTACCGGCCTAGTCTGTAAAACACCTGCCAAGGTTGGTGCCAGTATTACTAATTTACCGGCCATGTAATTTATATTATAATACCCTTCACAAAAGCCCTTGGCCCTCCAGTGGAAACATACCTTTTCTTCGTCTTCTGGCCTTTGCGCGACTTGGCCCTCGCCCTTTTGTGGCACGCTTCGCACCTTTTTGCATCAGTTCCCGCCCCCACCACTGGCCGGTAAATATTTTTTTTGAAAAGGTGGAAACCCTACCTATTACCCAGGATTCAATTGTCATAATAGATGCTACAAACAGGAAACCTATCCGTTTATTATGGCACAGCATTTGAACTCAAACTTTTGTTTTTTTTTCTTCCTGTTTTTAAGACTGCAGAAATGAATGAGAAACTCTCAAACATGGGTGAAAGTTCACTTAGAAACTTCACCATGGATACCGAATCCAGTGTTTATAACTTTGAAGGTGAAGATTACAGAGAAAAGCAAAAGGTAGGACATGTTTTCCAAATGTGTAAATTTAGCCTTGTAGACCATATAATTCACTTCTAAACTTTGGTAATCTCCATCATATGAATTTTGTATGTTAGAAGTCTTATCAATAGATTCTAAGATTCTCTAAAATATTGTGACAATTTATCTACAAATAGTTGCACCTTGAATACCGTGAACATATTTCCATGATTTAACAAAAGATTAAAAAATTTCAAAGTTAAGCATTAAGGGAATCCTAACTTTCTTTCTGTGAACTTTTAGATGGCATTTACAGAGTGGATCGAACCACCAAAAAGAGAGCGAAAAGCTAATTACGCTGTCGATGCGTATTTCCGGGAAGCACTCCGTGTTAGTGAGCCAAAAGTACCAAAGGTGAGTAGAGTGGCTGATATATGCTTCAACAGAGCTGGTTGCAGGGAGGGTTCTCTTATTGCTTTATATCCAGAAATTTTATTTTGAGTAGAGGCAACACCAGTCTATTCCTAGTTTTGGTGGGTAATTGGCTGTTATGATTGTTTTAAATCTGTTAATTATTGAAATAAGCATGTGAAGTCTTGGGATGAAGAAAAGGTAAAAATATCTTAGAGTAATCTAGAGATTTGCTGTGAGTGTGAATGGTAGTTGTTGATCAACGTTATGATCTTTGTGAATCCATCTCTAGAAATATTTGGCTCATTATCACTGGGAAATATACTGTGTGTTTAAAGTAACTAGTAACAGAAGCATGTTCCAGTTTCCATCTATAAAGGTTATCTGTATAATAGGCATAAGCTTTGAAGAAGATGTTTTTCTCAGTCATCTTGGGGACACGGACAGTGGGGTATAGCTGGTATCACTAGGAGGCAGGACACAACCATAAGAAAGAAACGGACTCCTCCTTCACTGGCTGTATCCCCAGCAGGCGGAGCTTAGGTCAGTTTGAGTTGTGTCCTCCGCAGGTGAGTGCTTCTACAAATTTTCCACTCCGCTTTGGCTGGCATTTGGGGTTGTTTGTCTTTTTACAGGGGTGTCCAACCTTTTGGCTTCCCTGGGCCACATTGGAAATGGAAAAATAGTCTGGGGCCAAACATGAAATACACAAACACTTTTGATTTGTAAAAGTAAAGAAAATGCACAGAAAAAAGAACTACAATACAAAATGGATAACCAGATGGATCTATCCACTGGAATATGGGACACCTGGATATTAAATAGACTTTTATTATTATAGTATTATTACTGCTAACTGGGCAATGGGCAGAGTCCCCCCTCCTGCCTACTCCTATATCCTTTGCATCATGACGTTTCCTTGGTAACCAAGCCTTTCAAGCTGGGCCGCATTCATATCCATCCTGGGCTGCATGGTTGGACACCCCTGGCGTAAAGACTTTTGTAGCACCCTGCAACGTGGGATTTGCCGCCGGGGTCACTGTGTCACTATCCACCATACTGCCTTCCTTTAGGAGACCAGGCTAGCCGGCAGGCAGTGGGAGAGAGAGACGTCCTCTGCATCAGGGACAGGTAAGTTGGATCAGGGGCTTCCCTGGGCCATTTTCTTTCTCTCTCTCTCCCACTATGGAACATTGGGGAGTGCTCCTTCCACTGTACTGTGGATGGGAGCTCTTGTACTTCTACCCAGAAAGGGTACTCTGGAGCGGGAGATGTTAATGGGGCATGCCTAGTTCCCTGGTGCCCCCTTCAGTGGCACATTGCACAAATAGGAGTGTTTTTCGCCCTTATGGTTGTCTGCCGCATGGTCCCTGGATGCCGTCCGTTAGATGCACGCGGTGAAAATTCATGCGATGTCTGTTCGGCCACACGAAACTCACGGGTGCCTTCTTTGCGCATGATGAAAATTCGCACAAAAATTCACACAATATACGTTTGGCTAAACGAAAATGCACGCCGCCATTTGAGGTGCGCGAGAACTGACAGTGGCCATCTTAACTGCGCTCCCATTGAACTGCACACACATTAGCATAAGGGACACAGGGCAGACAGCACTACAGCAAGCAGATTCTCCCCTCATATCTCAAGGCTGTGAACTGCAGTGCACTTCCAGGAACATACTCACTCTCTCCTTCCTGTTGACATACAGATTAGTGGCAGACATTATCACTGAGGGCTACATTGCCTCCCCCACTAGCGCACCAAACTTTTGGTACCATGTCTGAGGGGCCCAGTGACAGCCTTTTTCCTAGGGCCGCACCTTCACCTGCAATAAAATAATTGGCCTGTGCCAAATGCAGCAAAATTGCCCGTCGGGCATAACGATCCTTTATGCAGCAAGTGCAAACTGCTCAGACTAGATTCAGAGCCCCCAGAGTCTCCCCCTCTGGGCGACCACTCAGCCTCCAGCAGGGAAATCTCTCCTCACAGAAGGCAGGCTACGCCAGAGTGGGCATCCCAATTGGCTACGGGGATACCAACATTAGCACATTCCCTGGACAAGTTGCTAGCCCGCTTAGACAACCCTAAGCCCAGACCCTCCAAACACAGCGCCCCTTCTCCATCTGATGATGAGAGCGACACTCCTTATCACCTCCTCTGGAGTCTGGGGAAGGCCACCACCTCTCTGAGGGTGAATTATCCTCTGGTTCAGAAAACGAAGAAGAGGAATCCTATCGACATTCCTCTGATGTGGATACACGGATTACCTCAGTACTGGAGACCCTGCATCTCCAAGAGCCACAGGCATCGACTGCGACTGCGTCAAAAGGCACAGTAAATCTGCTCCTGTATTCCCTTCTCATTCTCTGCTAGATCACATCATACAGCAACAATGGGACAAGCCAGAGAAACACTTTCAACCCAATCATTGTTTCTTCAAGCTCTATCCATTCCTTACAGAACACACAGAAAAGTGGTCATCCCCTCCATTGGTTGTTGCACCTGTATCCAGGCTTAACCAAAAGTACAGCCCTACTGGTCCCTGACGCTTCTTTGTTCAAGGACTCTATGGACATGGACTACACTTGTCCAAGATTCCTGGATCCACGAGGTTGTTACTTAAGGTTACCACATAGAGTTCACCTCAATTCCCCCACACAGATTTTTCATGTCACGACTTCCACAACCAAGCGCATAGCCTTTCTAGAGGTCATTGCCATTCTGCTTCTTGCAGACGTTATCACCCCCGTTTCTCCGACTGAGCTCTTCCAGGGATACTACTCCAACCTATTCGTGTTACCAAAAAAGGACAGGTCAGTTTGTCCCATCCTAGATCTCAAAGAGCTCAACAAATTAATTAGCACACAGAGGTTCAAGATGGAATCTCTTAAAGAATTGTCCTGGCCATTGCTGCGATGACTGATTTTGTCACTCGACATAAAGGAAGTCTACCAGCATGTTCCAATCTTGGCTCTGCATCAGAAATATTTGCTATTTGCATTCCAAAATTGCAATTTCTAGTTCACCAGCCTCTCCTTCGGCCTTCCCCGGGTCTTTACCAAAATTATTCGCAGAGATTCGCAAACAAGGAATCTCCTTCACTCCTTATCTGGACGACGTCCTAATCAAGGACCTGTTTCTTCAAGAGGCTCCATCTCCAAGCTCTAGTGCAAACTCTACTTCAGAAACCACAATATACAGCGAAATTCTGCATGAAGGTGTTGGGAGTCATGATCTCTACCATAGAGGCAGTTCCCTTTGCTCAGTTTCATCTCAGAGATCCTTCCTGCAGGAGATTCCGCTTTCCCCACAAACGAGGTCTTCTCTTCGCTGGTGGCTAAAATCGACTTGCCTCACTCGGGGAAGATGCCTAGGGGAACCTTTCTGGCGCATCCTCACTACAGACTCGAGTCTCTTCAGCTGGGGAGCAGTTCTAAAGGGCAGTTCCGCGCAGGGGATGTGGAGCCCAAGTGAAAAACATCTGCAAATCAATCTACTCGAAATACGAGCAATTAGTCTAGTCCTGATTCATTGGCAGCAGGACTTGAAGGGCCAATCAGTGAAAGTGCAATCGGACAACACCACAGCCTTATTGTTTGTGGTTTTAGTTATTCAGCTTTTAATTCAGCAGCTCTCTAGTTTGCAGTGTCAGCAATTTCGTTTATAGGGTACAAATTACCCTAGCACCCCTGCATTGATTTGAATAAGAGACTGGAATATGAATAGGAGAGGGACTGAATAGAATAAGTAATAAAAAGTGGCAATAACAATACATTTGTACGGAGCATTTGAAAAGTTTCTTAGAATTGGCCCTTCTACAATATACTAAAAGTTAACTTGAAGGTGAACCACCCCTTTAAACTAGATCAGGCTCATCCTCCGCCATCTAAGATCAGGCACAACAGGAAGGTCCCAGCCTTCCTAGAGATCCACTGGCCCTAAACGTCGACCCCCTGACCACCAGCTGGGACTTCCGACTGGCGTACGCCTTCCCGCCTCTGGTTCTCATACCCAGAACAATCAGGAAGCTACAATGAGAGAGGGCCTCGAAGGGCTTGGTTCACATACCTACTAAACCTCTCAGTGGCAGAACCATGGACTCTGCCTCTACTTCCAGACCTTCTCACTTGGGGACCCATCAGCCATCCAACCCCAACAAGACTAAATTTGACTGCGTGGATCTTGAGACAAAAATTCTGATCCAAAAGGGTTTTTCCAGGGCCATGGCACACACAATGTGTGCAGCCAGAAAACCGGTTTCAGCCAGGGCTTACCATAGAGTTTGGTCCACCTACCAACAATGGTGTACCAGACACAAAGCCAGTTTCAAGACATTCTCCATTCCAAATATCCTGGAATTCCTACTAGAAGGGCTCTCCATGGGCATGTCACTCAAGCTCCCTCAAGTCACAGCTCTCTGCTCTCAGTGCTTTTCCAAAGAAGACTAGCAGTGATTCCGGATGTCAGGACCTCGCCCTAGTACTCCGAGCACTACAATGCCCACCTTTTGAACCTCTTGGTATCAACAGCTCTGCAGTGGCTCACCTGGAAGACCGTTTTCCTTCAAGCCATTTCCTCAGCAAGACGAGTCTCTGAACTCGACCCTATCTTGCAGATCGCCTTTCCTCATTTTTCACCATGATTGAGGGGTCCTTCGCACCATCCCTTCCTTTTTACTGAAGGTTGTTTCGGAATTTCATCTGAACCAAGAAATAGTTGTGCCATCCTTTTGCCCTGCACCAGCTAACCAAAAAGAGGGCTCTGCTCACCCTGGATCCAGTTAGGGCCATAAAGTTCTACTTACATAGAGTCCAAGACATTCGCAAATAGGATTCTTTACTAGTTTTTCCTTCGGGACCACACTAATGCGCCATGGCCACTTATGGTTGTGTCCTGCCTCCTAGTGATACCAGTTATACCCCACTGTCCCTGTGTCCCCCAAGTGACTGAAGAGAAAGAGATTTAACGGTGAGTACACAATCTTTTTTTTTTTTTTCCCTTCATGTGCAGCTTGTGTCGTCTAAATAACTTACTTATGTCTTCTAGGCTCCCAGACCCCCAAAACAGCCAAATGTTCAAGATTTCCAGTTTTTCCCTCCGCGTCTGTTTGAGTTATTGGAAAAAGAAATTCTATATTACAGAAAAACAATTGGCTACAAGGTATGTTCTTACTTCTAAAAAAAATACCGTAGTACAAATGACCTAGTTTTTATTTTACTGTTTGCTTGTTCGTGTGCAAGTTCTGTTGTGCACACATTTCCAGGGTGCATTGTTTTAATAGGAAGCTTCAGCTACATATAACTGAACATTTGAAAATGTTGGAGAGTTTTTGTTTTCTTTGTTGCAAGCCCATGCAGGGCTTATTATATATATATATATATATATATATATACACACACATACACATATATACATGCTATATAATTTGCTACATCACAAAAGCCAAAGCGAAGACAGTCAATATGCAATTAAACAGAGTTATTTTTTTTTTATAAAGATCCAAGGAAATTCATTCAACCATCGGTGCAAATCCTTTGTTACTTTGTGGATACTTATAATTTTCCTTTCTTATTTTAGGTACCGCGCAATCCTGATCTGCCAAACTCGGCACAAGTGCAAAAGGAGGAACAGTTAAAAATTGATGAGGCGGAGCCCCTCAATGATGAAGAGTTAGAGGAGAAAGAGAAACTGTTAACTCAGGTGGGTAGATACCCTTCAGTTATTTAGAGTAGCTGTATATTTTTAATCAGGCAGAAGTTTGCTTAGCTTCCATATGGTAGATGGTGCATGTATTTGGCACTAAAGTTTTTGTTTTTTATTCAGTTCAATTTGTGCTTCAGAAGGTCATTTTTTTTTTCATGCCTTTTAGGGTTTCACCAACTGGAATAAGCGAGATTTTAACCAGTTTATCAAGGCTAATGAGAAATGGGGTCGTGATGATATCGAAAATATTGCACGTGAAGTGGAAGGCAAGACACCCGAGGAAGTGATTGAGTATTCAGGTAATCCCTCTAGTTTCTGTTCTTTTCTGTGTGGTGACAAGTCATTTAACTGTAGGAAAACATTTAAGTACTAATTAATTTGCAGTACTGGAAGACCTCAAAAAGCTTTATAGGTAAGGAACTTTTTTCCCCCTAAATTATGGTCAGACTCGTAGGCAGGTATTTTTCCATGAGACCTAAAGAATAGCTGCCAAAAAAGCATGTTTTTCTTTTTTTACTTTACAGTGCTTTGATCGGACTGATTGCAATACAAAATGTTAAATAGCAGTATTTTTAATGTTTGTTTTTTAATGTTTAGCTGTCTTCTGGGAAAGGTGCAATGAACTTCAAGATATTGAGAAGACCATGGCTCAAATAGAAAGGGGAGAGGCCAGAATACAGAGGAGGATTAGCATAAAGAAAGCTCTAGACACAAAGGTACCATTGTTATTTGAACTAAAAGTGACACTTTATTTTACATTAAAACTGCTGTGCACAATAAACCTTGCAAGTAGACACACAAACAATTAGAGAATAAAGATATTTACATGCAGAACTGTCATCAGATTAAGTACATATATGGGATTTCATTTTTCAGTCTTTATTGGAGGTGAGGAAAGGTTAGGGAGGGTGAAACCTGGTCCTACATCTGGCACCCTCCCCTGCAGCCCGAGGATGGATATGAATGCAGCCTGTCTTGAAACACACTGTTCCCAAGGAAACATCATGTCGCAAAGTATATAGGTGGAGAAGTTAGGGTTGCCAAAAGCACCAACCTTGCTATATATTTATCTTTTTTCCCTATTAATAGCAATGGGATCAGCCATCATTTTTACCGGCCAGGCTGGGAAAATACTGGCCAGGTGGCAACCCTAGGAGGAGGGAATCTCCCTATTGACCAGTTAGTAGTAGTAATAATAAGTCTATATAATATTCAGGTGTGACGGTGTATATCACCATCTGGTTATCCAACTGGTATTGTAGTTATTTTCTTTGTATTTTCTTTACTTTTTTTAAATAAAAAGTGTTTCTTTATTTTGTGTGGCCCCAGACAATTTTTCTTTTTACAATGTGGCCCAGGGAAGCCAAAAGGTTGCACAACCCTGCTGTACCCCTTGGAATGCTGCTCTATATGCAGGACTAACCAAGGCCCTTTTGCTTCCAATATGGATTGTAAAATTATAGAATGGACTAGTTTAGACTATTGTCACTTATTTTTTGTAGATTGGAAGATACAAAGCACCATTTCATCAACTGAGGATTTCGTATGGTACAAACAAAGGAAAGAATTACACTGAGGAAGAGGATCGTTTCCTCATTTGTATGTTGCACAAGCTAGGCTTTGATAAGGAAAATGTGTATGATGAGCTGCGGCAGTGTATACGAAACTCTCCCCAGTTTAGATTCGACTGGTTCTTAAAATCAAGAACCGCAATGGTAAGTTCTTTATTTCCTGAAGAAATCAAAAGCTGATTTTTTTCCCCTCATTAGGAATTAGTCCTAAATACATCCGCTAACGGAGCTTGACAAGTTGCATATTAATGCATTTTAGATGTGAAGTGCCCTGCTTCTGTTACTCTTGTGAGGTTCACATTTGCCTGCCATGCAGCTGCAGCCCTGGCAAAACCCTGTCTGGGTTTGCAGTTGTCCTTGACATTGTTCCTGTAATCCTAAATACGGTCCTGCAATGAATGGTGCCCTCTAAGCACAGTTAATAATAGGGATGCACCGAATCCACTATTTTGGATTCGGCCGAACCCCCGAATCCTTCCCGAAAGATTTGGCCGAATACCGAACCAAATCCGAACCCTAATTTGCATATGCAAATTATGGGTGGGAAGGGGAAAACATTTTTTACTTCCTTGTTTTGTGCCAAAAAGTCACGTGATTTAGCTCCACGGCCCTAATTTGCAAATGCAAATTAGGATTCGGATTCGGTTCGGCCAGACAGAAGGATTCGGCCGAATCCGAATCCTGCTGTTAAAGGCCGAATCCCGAACCGAATCCTGGATTCGGTGCATCCCTAGTTAATAATTTGCAGGGGTTTTTTTTTTTTTTGTCTGTGGTTCCAGCCTTCATTGAGACGTTCTTGGAGCGTATGTGGCGTTTAGTGTTTTGACTAAGAGACTTAAATATGAACAGGACAGTGCCTAAATTGTAACCTCCCAGAGCAATCATTTTTTGCTGCCAGGGCCAGTGACCATGATTTGAAAGCTGGAATGAATTGGAGGAAGGCAAATAAATGAAAAGAATAAAAAATTTAAAAATAAAGACTTATTTAGAAGTTGCTGTAATAAGATATTCTGCTAAAAGTTACTAAGGGCCTTCTGACTTTCACTGTCTGTGTGATTAAACCACTGTAAAGCAGCAGAGTGAAGTTTAGCTATCTCCCCTGGCTGAGAAAAGTATAAAGGCATTAATAAATATAATTTGTTTAATAGGAGCTCCAAAGAAGATGCAATACCTTAATCACTTTAATTGAAAGAGAGAACCTTGAACTTGAGGAAAAGGAGAAAGCTGAGAAGAAGAAACGCGGACCAAGGCCTTCATCGGTATGTGTTTCTCAAGTTGCTGTTGGCCAATATGTTCTCATAGGACGCTCTCTGTCGGTAATAACAGTGTAATCCAAGGTTTCACTTCAGCATGAGAAAGTGACCGCTCACACACATTATGCAGATGGTTGAACACTGGAAATATTTCTGTATAATAATAATGTTTCATTACTTTAGTATTTCTGCTGACACAGAAAAATTTAAGGACTTAACTACGGTCTTATTGTTGCAGGCTCAAAAACGAAAGGTGGATGGAACACCTGATGGAAGAGGAAGAAAGAAGAAACTGAAGCTCTAGGACAACATTGTATATTGTAATCACTAAATTTCTGAAGTAGTTTTTTACGGGTCTTCATAAGATGTACTGTACACTTCTCTACTATTATGTCATTCAAAGACATTGGGTTCACCTGGTTACTGAAATAGGAACATAGTACTTATTGTAGTTACCCTTTTTAAATAAAACAGCTGTGCTGCTTTTTTTTTTTTTTT
>JAMBMQ010000039.1:97467-139760 GCA_024363595.1 Xenopus borealis | reverse complement strand
TACTGCAAGTATGGATAACAAATACCCCCCCACTGTCAAATTGTTTCTGGATAAACTAACCAGAGTTTTTTATATGGATTAGGTAGAAGCAACCTTGAATAAAAACGTCATAGTTCAAAAAATTTTGAAACATGGGAAACATTTATTGACATTATACCACACACAATAAAGGTGAAGCTTTATGAATGCTTTCATTGCACAGAGTGGTATATCACAAGGGTTGCGAGTGGAGACCCTCCAATACATCTATGAGGGAAAGTGTACCAAGAATAAATGGGGCTTCCGGCACTGCAGCTGTAGAGACAAAACAGAGACCTATAAAGAGAAAAGAGTAAATCGAAAGGATTGTTACACTTTCTTTATTTGGTTAATGTGTTAGAATAAAACAAACAGACTATTGTTCAGATCATAAAATCTGCATTTGAAATTCCATCTCATTACATTTTAAACTGCGCAGGTCAGTAAGGTACAACTTGGAGCAATCGTTTTGCATAAATTATGTTACAATACTGTATAACTATCATTATATGAACCTGACTTGTAAATGATATCATAAAAGTACAAATATGGAGATGGAAGAAATGTAAATGACAAATGCTCGAATAAAAAATTGTTTCTTTTAAAGAAAGTAAAAATGGTATTTAATTTTTTTGTCTTTACATTCCCTTTAATGGCCAAGTTAACAATGCTGGCACACACTACACTACAGCCACATCAGCCAACAACTTCTTAGGTCAGTGGCAGTAACCATATTACTTACTGACCTTACTAGGTCTACTGACAACACCAGGCCTTCTCCAAAGGCCTCCATAATCCTTCCCAAACTGCACCACCAGGAGTCTCACAACTGCACTGATATCTGTATGTAAGAAGTATGTAAAATGTATTTTGCTTAGATTTATTCTGTACTTAACGTGTCAGGCCCAGATTTGTGAGAGGGTGACATAGGCCCAGGCCTAAGGAACACTATTTAGAGGTAGGCATTGTCTACAGCTGAGATTTATCAGTTGTTGAATCTGGCTGGCAGGTTGGCCTCGGGGAGCCCTGCAGTACAAATTTGACGTTTAAAAAATAACCCAAAGATTAGTGCATATGTGAGTGTGTCCTTGAGAGTAAAAAACATATTTAATTATCTCTGCACTTCAGTGATAAAACCCAACATGATCAACAAGCCATTAATATTATTAGTTCTGGCGACTATCCACTTATAAACAATATAACTAAATAAACACTGCATGAGAGTAAAACAAGTCAACAGGATGAAATACTCAATCAAAAGGTACTTGTGCAATCTTTTACCCAACTTTTACCTTGTAACCTTAGTACCAGACTGGTAGCTGCCCAAAAATTAGAACATGTGCATATCCAGCAGAAGATGCACTAACATCGTGGACCGATACCTTGGTGCAGGACAAATTGCTCGAAGTGCAATCCTAACTAAATTCATTATGTGAAAGTTTAAGAAATCTGATTTTTAACAGCTAGAACTGTTTGTATAATGTAAATCATCAGCTCACTATACCTTCTGCAAAATCTCCCCTATCTCCACTGCAGGGCTCTATATGCCTGCACCTTTGGTTTGGGAAAATGTTTTTGGCCATCAGGTGCCCTTTAACACAAGATCTTTAAAAACAGAAAACAAAAATGAACAAATCACCCAAAACAGACAAACAGTTTAGATTAACATCAGTTAATAGTGCCACTCCAGTAGACTTCTGCACTGAAATCCATTTTTCAAAAGAACAAACAGATTTTTTTATATTCAGATTTGAAATCTGACATGGGGCTAGACATTTTGTCAATTTCCCAGCTGCCCCTGTCATGTGACTTGTGCCAGCACTTTAGGAGGGAACTGCTTTCTGGCAGGATGTTGTTTTTCCTTCTCAGTGTAACTAAATAGAAAGCAGTGGGACATGGGTTTTTACTATAGACTGCTGTTTTTAGATCTACCAGACAGCTGTTATCTTGTGTTAGGGACCTGCTATCTGGTTACCTTCCCATTGTTCTTTTGTTAGGCTGCTGTAGGGGAAAAGGGGAGGGGGTGATATAACTCCAATTTGCAGTAAAGCAGTAAAGAGTGATTGAAGTTTATGAGAGCACAAGTCGGGGCTGCTGGGAAATTTAAGCTCTAAGCTCCGTTAGTGACAGCATCACAGAGTATGTGCAGTGAATCAGCAGAAAAGAAGAAGGGGACCTACTGGGTCATATTCAGTTCAGAGGCACAGATCTTCACTGCTAAGGGCTGTGACTAGGGTTGCCACCTGGCCGGTATTTTACCGGCCTGGCCGGTATTTTTGATGGTTGATCCCAATGTTATTAATAGGAAAAAAAGTTAAATATATAGGAAGGCCGGTATTTTTTTCAAGAAAAGGTGGGAACCCTAGCTGTGACAGACGAGAAGATTCGGGGAGATTTAGTCACGTGGCAACCAATCACCTCTTCTTCGGGCAACCAGGCAATCTGTGGGCGACTGGCAATCTGTGGGTTCTGACAAATGCCAGGGGGCCATCATAAGATGCCATAGAAAGTCAGTATATAGTGGGCTGGTGGGGATTCATTGGGCCTCACTGTATTTGGAATGCCAGGGTCTATTTTGACTCCGAGTCCAGTCCTGCGGGCAAATAATCTACCTGAATGGCCTCCCGGCCAGCTAGAATGTAAATCACCAGCGGGATGGCACTCGGAACGAAGAAGAGGCGATTTGTCGCTGGGTGACTAAATCTCCCTGAATCTTCTCATTTGTTTCTGCCCTAAAGGGCTGTTATAGAGACCTAAAACATAATTTACAACAGCTAATCTTTAGTTCCTCTTTAAAATAACTAGTCCCTATTCATCATTTCGTGCCCCCTATGGAAACTGTGCAGCATCAGACTGAAGGGTCCATGGCCATAACCTAAAGGACCCCCCATTATAACCTCAAGGACCTCCTAGTGGCCTATATCAATGGTACATATTGTATAAATAACTGTACCTTCAAATGAGCAGCTATGAGCAGGCAGGGAAGCAGGTCTGACTATGCTGGGACCCTAAAGGCCCAGTGTCCTGTCCAAGCCTGAATCTTTGTACTAAGATGTATGCCGAACTAATGAATATAAACAGAGAGAGGAAAGAGAGATCCCTTTCAGCAATGTGTGAGTTTTGTACTTTGGGTAATGCTGGATTGCATGATAGGCACCCATCTAGGGCTAGGGTTGCCACTTGGCTAGTATTTAGTGCAAATGTAATTAATAGACAATAAAGATAAAAATATAGGAAGGCCAGGGGATTAAGTACCTGGGGAGCAGGGGGTGCAACTGGGCCGGGGTGCAACTGGGCCAGGGCCCGCACCCCCCTGCAGGCTGGAATTGGCTGCAGCTAGGGTTTTTTTACTGGCCTGGCGGTTGAACCGAATGTTATTAATAGGAAAAAAAAGACAAACATATAGGAAGGCAGGTTTTTCTTTCAAGTAAAGGTGGCAACCCTAGCTGCAGCAGTGCAGAAATTAGTCACGGACGAGGGGAGGGGGCCTGGCTGCATGGCCCACACCAGGGCCCGTCCCCGCCTGGTTCCGTTACTGAGGAAGGCTGGTATTTTTTCCCAGAAACAATGGCTACCATAATAAGGGTCTGTCTGACATGAGGAGCCCAAAAACAGCATGGGAGTGCCTAGGACAGCGGTGCATTTAATGGTCTTAAAATGTGGAGAATTAAAAATGCTGACATTGGCAACTTCAGTTATGAAAACATCCAGATAGTCATGAACTTTTCAACAAGCCAGATACTGCTTTCAGTAGCACTCCCTTTTACAAATAGGGTTGCCACCTTTTCCAAAAAAAAATACCAGCCTTCATATATATTTATCTTTTTTCCCTGTTAATAACATTGGGATCAACCATCATTTTTACCAGCCAGTAAACTACCAGCAACCCCATTTACAATTAACATTAAATTCTCTGATTGTAATAAATGTATAATGGAGTCTGGAGAGTCGCTTAGAATTTTATTTAATTGTTACAGTTCATGGGGTCTAGGGTTGTCACCTGACCGGTAAAAATGACGGTCGATCCCAAGATTATTAACAGAGGGAAAAAAATAAATGTATAGGAAAGTCGGTATTTTTTTCCAGAAAACGTGGCAAACCTATTCATGCATTGTTTAAGAGTATAAATACATTTGTTAGAACGTCTCAAGATGTAAGGCCAGGGCATTGTGATGGGGTTGTGCAGCTGACAGACGTATAAGGCAGTGACACACAGGCTCATGATTGTGATTATGAAAGAAATATGACAATACGCGCGCCGCTCCACTAAGTGTGGGCCTTGGACTGGTAGTCCTGACTGAGACACTCTGCGCCTGTCCAAGGTGATCCCGGCACTTCCTGCTCCGCCCACTCCCGCACATACACAGCCCTCTGAGCGCCCTGCCCCGCACTCTGACAAACTGAAAACAAAACTTTTTTTCTGGGAGCACTTTCGTTTCAGGTCTGTTGTGTCATTGCGCCTGCTTTGTTTGGCTTGTCTTTTAGTGGCCGACCGCAGCTACTAGCGCAGGCGAGAGACATGCACGGAAGAGCCCTGCTGGCTGTTGTACAGTAGCAGGGGGGCCTGCCTGTCACTTCCATCTGCTGCTGCACGTGGAGACCCTCTGTGTGCCGTCTCATGCCCTCCACATCCACACTCCATCAGCCCTTCTCCTCCTACCACACACTCCTCCTGCCATGCGGTCTCGATAAGGAGCAGCAGCAGTCTGCTAGTCTGTGCTTTAGCGTCACTCCTTGCTTTACGGGCGGTGGGCAGTCATGGATGGGCAGGGAGAAAAGGGCACGTGCAGCAAGGAAGAAGCTGCCATGGACTCCTATCTGAGATCCCAGGGTCTGTACAGGAAGAAGATAGCGAAGGATGGCTCGTGTCTATTCAGGGCTGTGGCCGAGCAGGTATTGTATAATACGACAGCAATGTCCCCCTTATCATTCAATAAGTCTGTACTGTTGTGAGGCACATGTCCAGCCTATGGCCCTCATGCTACTGCACTGAAGTGGTGGCTTGTCACACAGGGGCAGATTCGGGGAGATTGAGTTGCCTGGCAACTAATTGCCTCATCCCATCCGCTACAATGAAAAGAGTGGCCAGTGCTAAAGCACACGCGGCAATTTGTTTTCCAAAGTAACCAGAATTTTCACAGTGAGGCAACTAAATCTGCCCATGTGTCACAAGCCGTAGTATGTTATAGCAGGGATTTTCAACCTTGTGCCTCCAGCTGTTAAGAAACTACAAGTCCCACAATGCATTTGCCTGACTGTGGCTGTCAGACTCCTTCATTGCATTGTGGGACTTGTAGTTCCTTAACAGCTGGAGGCACAAGGTTGAAAATCACTGTGTTATAGAATGTCTCATTCTAAAGGTGGCCAAACACGGCCGATAAAAGCTGCCAACAAACCGAGTCGGCAGCTTATTGGCCCGTGTATGGGGCCCTCTGACAGGCTGCTTCGATCGATATCTGGCCGAAAGTCAGCCAGATCTCGATTGGACGGGACTAAAAATCCAGTCGGATCGCGGGCTGCATCTGTTCGTTGATGCGGTCCAGCAATCCGACCACCTGTTACCCACCGTTAGGATCCGATCATTAGGCCCACAATCGGATCAGCCCGATATTGCCCACCTCAAGGTGGCGACATCGCCAAAGAAGCGGATCTCTCCGTGTATGGCCACCTTAAGCAACTTTTTAATTGGGCGTCATTTTTTTATAGTTTTTATATTATTTGCTTTTTTCTTCTGACTCTTTCTAGCTTTCAAATGAGCGTCACTGTCCCCAGCTGACCAACAAATACTCCGTAAGGGTACAAATGTATTGTTATTGCTGATTTTTAATCCTCATCTTTCTATTCAGACCTCTCCCGTTCCTCTTATTCAAATCAAAGCACGGTTCCTAGGGTCATTTGGATCTTAGCGACCAGACTGCAGAAATTGCTAAAATGGGAGACTTGCTGAATAAAAAGCTAAATCGAAAACCAGGTTGTCTCAGAATATCACTCTCTATAAAAGTGTGTTCTGGGAATTCTAGTTTCACCAAGGGCTGGACACCGTTGCAGTAGATCCTGAGTGTTTGTCATGTAAAAGAGATCAGTGTCATTTATCGTGAAACTGTATTCTATCTACACAAGTAAATGTTCTCCATTCTTTGGACTGACCATAGATGCACCAATAATATTGTCCAAAACAAATTTTTGTATTATATTCAGTTCGTGTACCACTGTCCGGTATAGGCAGAAGACTTGAATATTGGTTGGCTTGTTCCTAACATCTGTGACTGCTTCTCTCACCTGCCAAATTTTCTCACGGCTGCCACAGTCTTGGGACCCACTTGTCACTATCTCCAGACTGCTACAGACATCAGTGATTATTCTCCCACTGCTTTTGCACTCCTTTGCCTTTCACTGACTTCGCACGAAACCTCAGACTATTCCCAGACTGCCCCACACACAGTTCTCAAGCTTCTCCTTCCACCTGCCACAGTACTACGACACCTGCAAAGGCCTGGTACTGTCCCTGGTCTGCTCCCTGAGTCCTGCAGCTGGTCGGGTAACCAGTGGGTTGCAGGTAGAAGTTAGGGTGCGTGTATAGACATGGTTCTGTGGGTTTGTGGGTCGCTGGTCTTCTCAATATCGATTTTTACACATTTTTTTCTGATCACACTTGCTTCCGATGATGTCACTTCGGTTACAATGACAGCACTTCCTGATTCTTGATGGTCCGCATGAAAGCACTTCCTGATTCTTGATGGTCAACTGACAGCACTTCCTGATTGTTGATGATCATTGGGTCGGGTAGCAGGATCAGGCGGGCAAGATTGCGGGTCCAGGTTGCGGATCGCAGGTTGCGAGTACGGGTTGGGTATGGGTTTCATAAAATGGACCCACGCAGGACTCTACCTTGAGGCTGTCTCTGCTCTGACTATTCCGATTTTGAATTCTCTTTAAACTTGTCTGGCTCACAGATATACTGAATTACCTGAGACCCTTCTTTATTTGTGGCTTTATCCTTAACCCTTATATGTCTCCTGTGTTCCAGCACTTCTTTTACTATCCTTAGACTGATCTTCATTACTGTCATTCCAGACAGCCCGTTACACCAGTTTCTGTTTCCAAAGTTCCCTTTACGTTTATTTTTGTCCTCCGACTTCTGCTCACATGGTCTGTTAACTTTGTTGTTGTTTCACCTATCTTTTCTTCTTCTGTTCATATATAGTGCCAGCAAATTACGCATTGCTTTACATTAATTTATACCAAACAGTAATGTAAGAAACAAGGGTTGCATAATAAAATTAGTTTGTCTCAGGGCCCTGCTCATATCCATAACTTTTTGGTATTTCTTGAACATGTAGCTGTAGTTTTCCTCCCTATCCACATTTACTTTACTTTTGCTTTTATAAGAAAAATCTAAGATTTTTATGTATGTATAAATATTTACATTCAATCAATACATTTGGTTATAAGTGACTGCTCATTCAACTACAGTATATACCATACAGGTATGGGATTTGATATTCACAAAGCTTCAATAGACTAAATTTTAACCAAATAGTTTGTTTTTTAAATGATTTCCTTTTCTCTTTAAAAAAAAAAATCAGCATTTACTTGATCCTAAACTTTATGAATACATATTGGTGGAAACAGTCCTGTTGGGTTTGTTTCATGTTGATATAATTTTTTAAAAGTCTTCTGGGGTTATGTAATAAAAGGCACTAAGTTAATTACCTATAGCAACCAATCAGCAGTATGCATTTACTGGCCACCTGTTTAAAAGCAAATATCTTGCTGGTTGCTATGGGTTACTGTTCCTGGGCAAACTTAGTACCTTTTATTACATATGTAGGTAAAAGTATGCAGATCCAAATTACAGAAAGATTCCTTATGCAGTTTAGTTACCATCCAGTACAAAGTGTAGTTTTATCATTAAAGATGGGGAAAAAATTAAATTGGTTTTAAAAATTACATTTATTTGCTTAAAATGGAGTCTATGGGCAATGGCCATCTCATAATTTGGAGCTTGCCAGATAATCAGTTTCCCGATAATTGATCCCTTACATGCACTTTTATTATTTATCTTATGGTATATAGTAGGCTGGTCAGTTATTTCTCTGTATTATGTAGGTGTGAATTTTAAAGAGCCCAATTACACACACATTCCTCCCATATTTAGATTTGTATGTAAATTAAGGTAGCAATAATGTATATATTTCATACACATTTTGATACCTGTAATTATCATTCACAATTGTTTGAGAATTTCCTGTCGTCTGCTCATAACCTTGAATGGTGGTAAAATTAGTTAGTAACTATATTTTCAGTGTTTGTCCATTTAACAGCAAATGACCAATCTGTCCTGCCATGTCAGATGCCTGTTCTTTAGATACATATTTTCTTATTGCTGACGGCTTTCAAAAAAATGTTCTGGCTGTGGAATATTGTTTGTAATATCACTTGTAATAGCTTGTCTGTATTTTTCCTGAGACATAATTCTTAAAATGCAGAGTGTTACATTATGTTACAGTAGTCATTGCCAGTTTGTAGCTCCCAGGTATTTCAGTGGATGTTGGGAATTCACTATCATCAGCAGAAGGAAGGCTTCACATGTCTAGTATTAGGTTCTCAAACAAATTACAATATAGGTATGCATACAACATTGTTACTTGTCCTGAACTCATTTACTAATTGCAACAGTGGATTGCCCCTGCTTTCTCTCTGTCTTTTTGTATAGGCACACACCATTGGTTTGGGGTCTGATTTTATGTAACGTAAGTCGCAAGTCAACTGCTTTAATTTATACATATGCATTTTATCAGAGACAGCCCAATGGACAGATGGAAGGATTTGTGACTCCCAGTCATGTAATTATCTAAAATATACCACTTTTCTTGTAGGTTATGCACTCACAGTCAGAACATCTGAAGATAAGAAAATCCTGTATACATTATTTGCGTGAAAATCGTGGACAGTATGAAGCGGTAATTACAGATCCTTTTTTGAGAACTTTTGCTAGGCATTCTGCTGCCTATACAGATGATTTCTATAGTTCTGCCAGATCCTCTTTGACCTGGGATATCAAACAGCAAAATTAGGCCAAGTAACCAGAAACTAAAATTTGCCTTTCTGTATCTTATCCTATATCTTATCCTTTCTATCCTTTAACCCGCCTGTAAATTTGTTGTGGCAAAGGAGGACATATACACAGGAAGAACCGAAAACTCAAATAATATTATCCATATTTTATTTGTTGTACTACACCATCTTTAACATCAGAGTGTTTTAGTTGTCGTTAAACTAATGAGGGATGGTTAGCCCTGATTTCACTGAATGCACATTTAGGGCAGGTTATATGCTGATAAAGGCGATCAGATTCTGACTTCTTTTTTCTTGTTTTACAGTTTATTGAGGGATCCTTTGAAGACTATCTAAAAATTCTAGAAAATCCACAGGTATGTTGTATTTGTGTATATTTACCTTCTATAATGCACTTTACTTAAAATAGTTGAAGAAGTTTGCCATAGATTATTTTTGTATCAGTAGATTTCCAAGGGCATACAAAATATGTTAATAATGATTTTCAGCTATTTATGTTTTGAAGTTTTTAGGGGAGCACGTTTCTTAAACAAAATGGACAATATTATATTGTAGCTTTAATGATGATCTTGTCTGTTCGCTTCCCTGGGAATCCTGTGTGGTAGTCCCAATCCTAGCAAAGTCTTTAGACAAAGTTCCACACTCCAGTCCTGGTGTACAAAGAGAGCCACGGCCCCTTTTCCCCAAGAGCTCTTAACTTTCCTCAGGTAATGCAACCTACCCAAATACCTCTCCTGATGGACAGAGGTAGTTGCTCCCACGTAGCAGGCACATGAACAACACCTGCTCTCAATTGTATAACATTTGCAATGCCATTTGATAAGTAGTACTTTCTGTCCTGTTTTTATTTTTCCATGGGAATATAAGTACTTTATTTTAGCAATGGAAAAGGACGTGTATATTAAAGTGGCCCTGTCACCTACATATTAAAAGCTGTATAAAGTCTTTGCAAATTAAACATGGAATCCAAAATCTGTTTTTGTTATAAAGGTATAAATGGCTGAGCTGTCAATCAAATATTATGCCTGAGTTATAGGGGTGAGGCAATTAAATACTTTCACTTTAAAAAATGTGTCTTGATAAGTGTCCACAAAATGGCTGCTTCCTACTTGCTTTGATTGTATAATTCCAAGCCCGAGGAAACTATATTTGAATAATAAATATAGTGTAAGTACAGTTTATTTTGCTCAACTAACATGATAGAAACGAATTTGGAATTTTTTCTTAAGGTGAGAGGTACCCTTTAATCAAAATGTATTTTCAAACTAAATTTGTTATAATTATTTTTATTTATAAAAATACATTTTTATTTATATTTATAACATTTTTTATATATATTTATAAAATATATTTTTATATTGTCCACTTATGACTTTTATAACCACTTCATTTTTTTTGTACAGGAGTGGGTTGGCCAAGTGGAAATAAGTGCCCTTTCTCTTATGTTCAAGTAAGATATTTGTGTTTACATTTATTTATGCACATGTTCTGATGGTTTTTAATGTCAAATAGAATGTAATCAATTAGTCTTATGATCTATTTTTGTCCTTTAAAATCAGCCTCTTACTCAGACAATGCCCCTATTTAGCACGTTTTTGTACCAGAGAAAGGGAAAATGCTTTTGTTAAAGGCTATTGTGCTGCTTTAAAGGATATGTAAAAATGAATGTAAAATTGCTCAGGGTATTCTACTTAACACTTGTAATTTGCATAATTGTTTTGTGGTTCAAAGCTATTAAGTTTTATATAAACTGCTAAGCGTGCCTACAGTTCTGACTGTACAATCAAGGAGAATATGTTGGGGAAAAAGGAGAACTTTTATTAAGTTTTTCTGGGAAAGACGCAAGCAAGGTCATCTGAGGTTTCAGATTTCTTCCCTGAAGACATCAGAACAGTTCTTTGTTTTCTTTTTGAGTTTATTCTCCTCCAAAGTATAACTGGAAGAACTGATCAGAAGGTGTTGGGTATTTGTTTCCAAACAGAAAGCAATAATCATCATGTTCAATGACAAAGAAACCTAAATTCATTTAGGGTTGCCAATATGTTCCCAACCCTCCACTGAATTTAATGGCTACATTTTTTTTTCCTAGACTGTTTAGGCTTGTGCCTATGCAGTAGAGTAACCATTTTGAATGTTACTCTACATTGTCTAAGGCTCTAAGCCTAGGAAAAAAAAACAGAGGGCCTGCAGGAAGAGCAGTTCCAACTGACTCCTTATAGAAATTTTTGGTAACATTGTTTTTCAGCTAACTAATTCAAGAAGCCTTTGGAGTGATTTGACTGTTTTGTGTTTTTTATTATTTCAAGGAAAGATTTTATTATTTATCAAGAGCCTAATGTTCCCCCTGCTTGTGTCACTGAGAATGGCTTTTCAGAAAAGGTAAGTAGTAAAGGTTCAGCAGTTTGCCTAAGTAAAAATCATTTTAGCACAATTTGTTGTGAAAAGGAAAACATAGTTTTTATGGATCCTTGAACTCCCATACAAAGAAAATAACGGAGTCATGGCAAATACGTTTAATGTAACTAATTTACAACTGCAAACTCTCAATCCTCATCCAATCCATGTTATGGTTATTGCTAATTTGCCAGTGTCAGTTATAAAAGAGTATGTGCCTGAGCTGCAATTGGATTGGTCACAATAACCATAACAGTATCAAAAGCAAACAAATTACATTGGCAAATAGGAACAATGGTTGTAAGTCACATTTCACTAAAAAGGACACTAAAATCAAAAACTGGTGTCCATTTTACAATTATTGCTATCCTCCTGTTCTGAGCTGGCTCACTCCTCTATTTTAAAATGCACTGTTCTGAGCTACTTTTGTGCACAGCATGCAGACACCATGGGGTAGATTTATCAAGTTCACATGAAGGATTTGAAGTTCGATCGAATTTTCAAAAAGATTCAAATTTTCAACTGTTTTTGAAGAGCATTTGTCCAGTGAATTTTGAAAATTCAATCGAATAATTCGAATAAAAATCTATTTGAATGTTCTACAGTCGAATAACTTCCTCTTTAAATTTTTATTCGACTGCCTAGTTCGCCAGTTTCAACCTACTGAAGTGGCTTTCATTATTTTAGATCGCATAAAAAAATTTGATCGAATGGATAAAATCGTTAGATTCGAACGTTTTTATCGTTCGCTCGAATTTTTGCTATTCGATCGTAAAATCCTTTGAATACGGCGTTCGAATTTGAAGGATTTTTATTCCCTCACTATTCCCATGGTCGAATTCGAGGGTTTTTTTTAACCCTCGAATTCGACCCTTAGTAAATCTGCCCCCATATTTTCTGTACTGATTCAAGCTGGGCATATGAGCTGTACAGGAGTTGCTGAAGAAGTTTAATTAATGCATCTGCCTGGGGTGCCACAGGAAATACCAGTAAGCTGACAAGGAAATGTCGTTTGTGCACAGTGCAATAAAGTAGGCCAGGATGAATTGATTTGCTGGCACTAGATTGATTAAAGTCACATGGAGGTGCATAGCAAAGAATTACAGGCCTGGTATTTGGAAAGCACAACATCCAATGCCACATAACTTGATAAAATAAGCATACAACCTGAGCAGTGTCAAAATGCAATATGGTCTGGATATAATTTTGGCCTTACGTCGTATAAGGTATTGATATATTAATCTAGGTTTAACTAACTATATTATTTAATGAAAAATGGAATCTAGTTATAAATAAATGGATTTGTGCATTATTTTCTGGTTGGTTTCAGTAAACATTTTACTGTACATTTAGGTATAAAAGAACTAGTAAGCAGCTAAACTAGCATATATATAATAGAGTGGATTCTAATGATTTTATAACTTTCCTTTTGTAGATAATGCTGTGTTTTTCTAATGGGAATCATTATGATATAATTTACCCTATTGGTTTTGCTGAGAGTGCCGCTATGTGCCAATGTAAGTCACTTTTTTTTTTGTTTTAACAATATCCTTTCCCAGACGATGTGGGTTCCTTTGTAAAGTGTGTATCTGTGTAAGTATAGCCCTAACCCCAGAGAGGAAAACTAATACGGCCAAAATTATTAACATTGTATTTTCGTATATTGAATTACAACTTCCATTTACTTGCCCATTTTCCAACTTTCCATACTTGCCATACTTGCCGTGCTCTGTTATCTAATGTTTCTCTTGCTTTGTATTCAGCTATTATTTATGAGCTGCTGTATGAAAAAGTAATGAGACTAAATGTGGGCAAATATGTGGTAGATGAGGACACTTTTAGCCCCACAACTACAGGAGAAATACATTGCAGTGATGCATCAGAATCTGAAACAGAAGACCTTTCCAAGTAAGTTTGTTTACACAAAATAAAAAATTTGATTTGTTAAAGGAGAAGGACAGACTAAGCTTTATCAGAAAGGTCTATATAAATACACCAGTAAACCCTCAAAGTAATGCTGTTCTGAGTCCTCTGTCTCACACATTTTTCTTTCTATTGTGTGGACTTCTGTATCTGACTTCCTGTCTTCAGCTTAAACCTCCATGACTAGGGCTTGAGCATGCTCGGTTTGCTCCTCTTCCCCAACCCCCCCCCCCCCCCCTGAGTGAGCAGGGAAGACACTCGGGCAGGAAACGATGTCACACCAAGTTAATATGGCAGCTGCTATCCTAAACAAACAGAGAGAGCTTCTAGAGCACCATAAATCATTCTGCAGAATAAATAGTGTTATAGCTTGCACTATTGTGGTTCATCTATTGGCAATGCACTGCTTCGGCAGCTTTCCTTCTCCTTTAAAGTATTTTTATTCTTGCCTCGTTGGTTTGTTTTTTACTTTTCTTTTAAAGTAGGAATCCAGGATTTGTTTTGGGTTTCAGACAGGTTTCTGTCTTTTACAGCAGGATTTGGATTCAGATGAGTCCTTGTACCTGGCCAAACCGGGTCTGAATCCTAATTTGCATATGTAAATTCGGGGTGGGAATGGAAATCACTTTAATTTGATCATAAAGCAATGAAGTAAACCTTGAGACTGGACTGGAAGCATACATTTAGAAAAACTGAATCAGATGGGCTTTCCGCAGAATGTAAAATTGTTGCGGTCTAGGATTGCATGCTGTTAATGTGCTCGATTACTGGGGCCTGTTATATCAGTATCATTTTTAGCCTAAGAACATGATAAATGTTGTAAAAAGTGTAAAGGCAACTTCTACACTACTTGCCTAGTCCATAAGTATTCGCATCTTTCTGTTGTTCACACTATTGATGCCCATTAGTAGTTACATAGACATACTTGGAAGATATTCTATGTCATATAAAGGTTGATAGCTAACCACCAACTCTGAGGTGACTTATAACCTAGCACTAAGATCCAGTTATAACTGTTGACATCACTACTCACAGTCTATAAAGATGTATTTTACAGGATATTCATGGCTTTTGTGCATGAAATTTAATATGCATGTGTGAAAAAATTATTGCTTTCCGTTTCCTGCAGGAACACAAAAAAGAATTTTGCGGATATGAATGGATTTAAATCTCACAAAAATGATAAGGTATTTCCCTGCTATTTTTATTTAACATGTCAAAACCTATAGAAATACCCTGCTGGGTTCTTTTATGAGTCAATAACTGAAAAATGTTGCAGGCAGTGTTTTACTAGCAACAGTCATAGACCGTGTCTGTTCCTGATGTTCTTCGCTGATCTGTGTCCCTATGGAGCAGCTATGCGACAGATATCTGGTGAATTTTGTTAAGCAGTTTGGTTTGGAGGGGCCGAGTTAGAGATTTATTGGCAAACTTTAAAATTATGTAAAGGTAATGAAGGTAGTGAACTATATATATATGGATTTTTATCTCGTCTTTTACTTGTCCTTTCAAACTATAATCTTCTGCAGTGTCCACAAAAGAAAACTATAGAACCCACTCCTCCACCAAGTGTTCTTCGGTCACTTCACACATCACATTACAGAAATGTAGAGTATGAGGTTTGGCTGAAGACTCAAAGAGGTAAGAATATCAAGAGACCTTTCATAAGAGAAAAGGAAAGTCCTTGCTAGGGAAGTTCTTGCCATGTATTTTTATTCACTAGTCCTTTCTATTCATTAGCTTTTAGCCAAGTGTGCTGCTTGCACTATCCATTACCTTCATAAATTGTCCTAACTGACTGTTAAAGGGATTTTTTATGATCCCCTACAGACTAAAATCTTGTTGTACCCACAGATCATTTAGTCTCTGTATGTTATAGGGGTTGCATTGTTAGTCTCATTAGACAGATGTTATTGCCACTTAGGATAGTGTTTGTTGATATCTGTTGTGAAAGCCACACAAGCCATGACCTCTTGTGGTAGAAATGTTGTCTTTGGCTCTCTGATTTGAGGTTTCTTGTGGATGCAAGTGATTCGGGCATTGCCATATTACATTGCAAAAAAAAATAAAATATCTGCAACAAAATATGTTTGACATGAGTAATACAACTAAAGGTATGGGATCTGTTATCCAGAATGCTCGGGACCTTGGGTTTCCCAATAATGGAACTTTCCGTAATTTGGATATTCATATTTTAAGTCTATTAGTAATTAATGTAAACATTAAATAAACCCAATAGGCTTGTTTTGCTTCCGATAAGGAATAATATCATAGTTTGGATCAAGTACAAGATAATGCTTTATTATTTCAGAAGAAAAGGAAATAATTTAAAAAAAATTTGATTAAAGGGAGTCTGTGGTAGAATCCTGTGCAGAACCAATTTTTGAGACCTGAATCCGTAGCCCACGGACTGAACCTTACCCGCATATTTACCCACTTGGATCCACTAGCCAACCCCGGCCTGCAACTTCCTTGTCCACCGTTAAACAGGAAGTTTTGTTGCTGCAAACCAGAAATTACATCGTCAAAAGTGGCAGAGACAGCAAAAAGTTTTGTAAAAATTTAAAAGGAGTAAAATATTACATAAGATAAGAAATATAGATGAGACCCACATCTATACCCGCACCCGAAAATCCTACCCTCATCTCACAGGGAACCTTTTTTTGCCAGTAACCCCCAGGTACCCTCCCATTATTTGCAGATTTCTGGATAATTGATTCCCATACCTGTATTTCAAATTGGCTGCCTTTTTTTTTTGCATTTCAAGTTTTGTCAACTTTGTTTCCTTCAGATCAGCAGAAATTGGATTTCTCTATTGCTGCTGGCATGCAGTATTCTGTTGGAGACAAATGCCAGGTTAGTAAGACACGAATAATGGTTTTGTAATTAGCTGGATATGCTTTTTTTTAATTTTTGTTTCGATAACGTGCTGTGGTCTTCTTGTGGACATTAATACAGTTCTGAAATTGTCACAAATATATGTTGTTTCTTTAGCTTTATTATTAGTGTAAAAGCATGCCATCAAATGTGCTATGTGTCTCATGCACCACAAGAGGGCAGTGGTGCCCATGGGAGTTTGCGGAGTGCTTGGGTTACAAATATCAGAGAGATATAACATGAAATGAAAGTTTTGTTGTCGTAGGAATTATTAATTATAGTTTCCAAGCTAGTTCTTGCACTATACGTTTTAGGTGATATCCATAGAAGGCAGTACGGAGCAATGTACACTGATTTGACACCCCTTCTAAAAATTTAAGCTGCCTAAATTATGTGAAAAACTATAGTTTTACCTGGGGTAAAGATAAGGAAATACTAAGATTTGAAAAGTTGAAATGTTTTATATTTGTATATTTTTTGTGTAAGTTTGTGTGTTGATTGCAGGTTCGCATTGAGCCAGGTGGGAAGTTCTATAATGCTCACATACAAGAAGTTGAGAATGGACCAGTTACTGTTTTTGTTGAAGAGCTTGGAGAAAAGTATGTTCATCTTCATATTATAATACGATGAGCTCTTTTAACAGCAATTTTAATTCTTTTGAAAGAGGGCAGTAATTTCAGAAGTCTTTACAAGTAAGCATGAAGTGGTCCAGGATCTTAAAGGGATACTGTCATGGGAAAACATGTTTTTTTCAAAACGCATCAGTTAATAGTGCAGCTCCAGCAGACTTCTGCACTGAAATCCATTTCTCAAAAGAGCAAACAGATTGTTTTATATTCAGTTTTGAAATCTGACATGGGGCTAGACATTTTGTCAATTTCCCAGCTGCCCCATGTCATGTGACTTGTGCCAGCACTTTAGGAGGGAACTGCTTTCTGGCAGGCTGTTGTTTTTCCTTTTCAATGTAACTGAATAGTACGCAGTGGGACATGGGTTTTTACTATTGATTGTTGTTCTTGGATCTACAAGGCATCTGTGTTAGGGAGCTGTTATCTGTTTACCTTCCCATTGTTCTGTTGTTAGGCTGCTTGGGGGTGGGGGGCGGAAGGAGGGGGTGATATCACTCCAGCTTGCAGTACACCAGTAAAGAGTGATTGAAGTTTATTAGAGCACACATCACATGACTTGGGGCAGCTGGGAAATTTACAAAATGTCTATTCCCATGTCAAATTTCAAAATGAAATATAAAAAAAATCTGTTTGCTCTTTTGAGAAATGGATTTCAATGCAGAATTCTGCTGGAGCAGCACTATTAACTGATGCGTTTTGAAAAAAAAAAACATTTTTCCCATGACCGTATCCCTTTAATTATAACTTTTTATTTACAGATTACTAATGCTGTTTGTGATAACTCTTATTCATAAGCAGTCACTTGTTTGAATGACATGCTACTTTTAGATGTATTCCATCAATTTAAGTGTACCAATATTATGAGCTATTGCTACAGACAAACCTGCAAAAATTAAATCAGTGGTTCCCAAGCTATTTGGACTTTGAACAGCGGTAAGGGAGTCTCAGCCTGAAAGCCAGTAAGAGTTGGGTAGAATGGTCATTTTCTCTGCTTGATACACTTGTTAGGTTGAGATTTGGGGTGAATTTGTATATTTACTTTATAAATGTCTTTAAGGGGTTGTTCACCTTTAAATTTTCTTTTAGTAAGAAGTGATATTTAAAACCCAAATTTATAATGGGTATTCATTTTTATTTGTGCTTTTTGTGTTATTTGGCTTTTCATTCAACTGCTCTCCAGTTAGCAATGTCAGCAATCTGTTTATTAGAGTTCTCTAGCAACCATGCGTTGATTTATATAAGATACTGGAATATGAACAATAATAAAAAGTGTTTTAAAGTAACTAGACAAATGAATGTATAGTTTTACAGAGCATTCGTTTTTTTTTAGATTGGGTCAGTGATGCCATTTGAAAGCTGGAAAGAGTCTAAAAAGTTTACTGAAAAGTGAACCAACCCTATTTATATATGTGCACAAAATGGCTGAGTTGTCGGGTAGCTAAAAGTACCATGGCAGTGTGAATTACCTTGGAAACTGCTTGAGTTGACTGAAGAACTAGAAATTTTCAAGTTAATATATTTTATCTTTTTACAGACATGCTGTCCAACTGAAAAACCTTAAGCCCATTCCTCAGACAATCATTAGTACAGATGGCTGGAACACAGTAGCAGGGAAAAAGCAAAAAAAGACTCTTCCGAGTGGGACAAATACACAGCCTGGTAAGAAACTGCTACTGTTCTTCTCATCAATAAGGTCAACAGCTGCTTTATCAAATCCAGTATAAAATGAAATATACCTTCTTAATGCTTTTAGAAAAGGATAACAGGGGACAAAAGGGCTTTGGCAAACCAGTAAAGCAGCAGGCTGCCCAATCTCTTCGTCTACAGCAGACTGTTGGAAACAAGCAACATGGGCTTTCTTCTCAATTGTCTGATCAATCACCACAGTCTGAGAACAAGGGAAGAAGCAGAACTCCCCCAAAAGTGCCTGGAAGGTAAACACACCTAGTGATACAGATGCTCAGTGTAAAACTGTTTCTTGCATCATAATTGATTGAAAGGCTTTAGAGTCAATGCAATATATAAATATAAAATTGTATTTTTGGGCCCAGTTTTGAAACAAGATTATTGTGCAACATCCTTTTCTCATCTATGCTCCAAGAACATATAATTGCCTAGGAAGGCTTTACCCCTCCCTATGAAATGCTTCAGGTTTATGCAAATACTGACACACATATCCTAATTTAATTTATCCTCTGTGATATAGGAAGTTTCTTAAAGCTTCTCTGTAAGCTGTGACGTCGGTGGTACTGATTATTGTATATAATATTTATTGGTTTGCTATATAGCTATGAACGCACTGGGAATTGTGTATGAGGACCCATTTTTGTTACTATGTGGTTTGGCATCTGTTTTGCACTAACTGCAAAAAGGCCAAGATAAGCCATACATATAATGGGAATAATATCACTGCATTCTCAACACATTCTGATTTCTAAGAATGCAATAATAAGAACTCTTAAATACTTTTCAACTTTCAGCAGCCCCTCTGGCATTTGCCAGAACACACAGATTGCCAGTTTGGGTCTGTGCATGCTTGGCTACTCCTTTAATGCACCATTTTTGTATGGAGTCCCACCTCTTTTGAGACAGTCCAGTCTCCCTGCTTGAGCTAGACCCCTGAAAGATCTGCTGCTGTTCCCTGATGGTGGATCTGCATGCAAATATTTCTTACTTTTGAAGAGTTTTTTTATCCAAATACAGCTCATAAGCGATTGGACTTCTATTAACCTGCCTACTAGAATAGTCAACCCCTCTATTGTGTTTAATCAGAAAAGTGGACCGGGAGAGAAGTGAGGAATCAAATTACTTTAAGAGAGAGAATGTCCGCTTTGGACTGACTGTAGAAGAGCGCAAGGAGAAAGAGGCCATTGAGGAATCCAAGTCTTTGTATGAAATGCAGAGCATGGACAAAGATGCATTCCCTGCCCTCTCCGTGAGTATTACTTTATTTACCTGGATGATTTTTTGGACAGACCTAATATCAAAGGCTATTTTGATACTAAACTCTACGGTTAGTATAGTTATGGGCATATATGGTTTGTGTGAAAGAGTGGAGATTTGTCTTTTTTTCAACCCAATTTAACTATGTAACTGTCCATGACTTCTAAGCTTTGTGACTTTCTTATTTTTGGCTGTGGAGTCTTCAGTTTTCTTTAAACCTCTTTTGAAACACGTGTTTTTATTTGTATGCTTGTTATCTGAAAAAGTTTCAATAGATATTCGCTTATAAAACGCGTTCTATATTCCTTCCTATCTCGCTGGCAAAACACAGTCGAGAGGTAGAGTAACATGGTGAATTTAAAAAAAAAAAAAACTGGAGAAAAAAGATGACAAAAAAGCACCAATTAAGAAAAATTGAGCCGTGCAGTACTTTTGCATGTGATGGTTTTAGCATCGTTGGCCATTAATATCACATGAAAATCCCAACTGAATTATTTATTCAAAATGCTTTGCTATACAGATATAGGGCAGTAATGACATTGCTAGTCTCGGGATTCCCAGTCAGTAGTAGTCTTTGTTTGTACATAAGTTATCTAAAGGTTAATTATGTCTAAATATACATAATTTGGGGTAGGAGAGTCACATTCAAATATTAAATATATATAAAAGTAAATATTAAAGGATAAAGATACCTGTGTCTACTCCAGCCTATAAGACATGCCTTTTGTTGACTGTAATCCGTAACCTCAGCTCACAGGCTGGTGGTTATCTTAATTCAGAAACACACTGGCCTAGAGTACTATGCCACTACCTTATCACACGTCCCTGGGATCACTTGTGCTGGCTACTCTCAGCTGTGGGCTTGTGCAGTAGAGTAAAGTCAAAATGGCATTTTCTCTACAGCATAGGGTATAAACTCAAGGGATAAAAACATAATTATACCTTTACCTATACCTATACTTTATAGATCCCTAGTAAGGATCTGGAGTATGCAGTGCAGTTTTGGACTCCAGTCCTTAAGAGGGATGTAAATGAGCTGGAGAGAGTGCAGAGACGTGCAACTAAACTGGTTAGAGGGATGAAAGACTTAAATTATGAGGGGAGACTGTCCAGGTTGGGGTTGTTTTCTCTGGAAAAAAGACGCTTGCGAGGGGACATGATTACACTTTACAAATACATTAGAGGACATTATAGACAAATATCAGGGGACCTTTTTACTCATAAAGAGGATCACCGCACCAGAGGCCACCCCTTCAGACTAGAAGAAAAGGACTTTCATTTGAAGCAGCGTAGGTGGTTCTTCACAGTCAGGACAGTGAGGTTGTGGAATGCACTGCCGGGTGATGTTGTGATGGCTCATTCTGTTGATGCTTTTAAGAGGGGTTTGGATGATTTTTTGGACAGACATAATATCAAAGGCTATTTTGATACTAAACTCTACGGTTAGTATAGCTATGGGCATATATGGTTTGTGTGAAAGAGTGGAGATGTGTGTGTGTGTATGCTGGGTTTTTGGAGGGGTTGAACTTGATGGACTTGGTCTTTTTTCAACCCAATTTAACTATGTAACTAACTAGCTATGTAACTATATGTTCAAAGGCAGCAGCATGGTTCCTGGGGATAGAGAACAATGTTGTAATGTGGCACTACACTGGGCTGGTGCTTCTTTCAATGAAGAGTAGCACTAGCCCAGGGTCTGACGTATCATAATCAATAGGACTTCCCTAACACCCCATGAGTAAATCTTTCCTTGCATTTAAAGCCCCAGCAGTATTTTTATGCAGTTGTGTAGACCATTTGATAGTAGCAGATCGATTTTACTGTCTCTTGCATTTTCTTTAGTCTTTGCCTAAAGGTGAACGAGCTGTTCAGAAAATTGAGGTCGTCCCTGTGAAAAGGATGACAGATTTGACTCTCGAGAACACCAGGAAAGGAGAAGATCAGAAAGACAAAGGTAACATTTCTTATGATATTATAGGGCTACTTTATTAAAGGGATACTGTCTTTATATTTAATTTTAAAATCTGACATGGAGCTAGACATATTGTCAGTTTCATATTTGCCCAAACTCATGTGACTTGTGCTCTAATAAACTTCAGTCACTCTTTACTGCTGTACTGCAAGTTGGAGTGAAATCATTCCCCTATCTTTCCCCCACCCAGCAGCCTAACAGAACAATGGGAAGGTAGCCCGATAGCAGCTCTCTAACACAAGATAACAGCGGCATGGTAGATCTAAGAACAGCATTCAATAATAAAATCCAGGCCCCACTGTGTCACATTCAGTTACATTGAGTTGGAGAAACAACAGCCTGCCAGAAAGCAGTTCCATCCTAAAGGGTTGGTTCTTTATGAAATCACATGACCAGGCAAAGTGACCTGAGATAGCTGCATACATACCAATATTACAACTAAAAAATACACGTGCTGGTTCAGGAATTACATTTTATATTGTAGAGTGAATTATTTGCAGTGTAATTTTGAAATAAAAAAATAATTTTATATTATTTTTGGTTACAAGAAAAAGTAATGATATATGTTAATTTACTTTCATCATCTACAGCTCAAGCAACAAAAGTCAGAGATCAGAAAAGTTCTGAGGTAAGTAACATTTCAAAAAGAGATACACTCCCTCTTTTAAAAGAGAATTTTATTTAAAAACTATTCTTTGTGCATAATGAAAATAACTTTTAGTTTTTTATTTAGTTATTTCAATTAAATTCACAGTTCTTGGTATCTGTCTGGACATTTTTATTCTCTGCGCGACTTCTCTTCTGACTCTTGAAAATGTGTTGTTGATAAACAGACCTGGAGGATTGACCTCTGCTATATTGAGCCAAAACAGAAAGGCATAAACAAATGCTGGCTTCAATTGCAATTACACTTTACAACTCCATTTAACACCATTTATTTAATGAGTATTGGAAAGTTGTTAATAATTACATCTTTCATTGTGCAAATAAGCATGGGTTTTGTATGTAGGGGTGCTAATTTGTATTTTTATTTCATAGGATGCAGTTAAGGAGTTTACTCCCCCAGATGCAGATGATTTGCCCAGTGCCCCTGTTCTTCCAACCGCTGCTGAGCACCAGGCTTCACCCGCAGTGCCTTCTACTCCCCCAGTTATAACAGCCTGGCCAGGTCAGTCCGGCTGTTTGGTTTCTCACTGAGGATATTGTTAGGAGTTTATTGCAGTTTGTTTTTCAACCTTTACAAGTTTACTGATAATCAAAAGGACCAAAGAAAACAAAGATAGGCTGTATATGGTTGATACTCATGAGAGAGGCAGGAGAAGCGACCATGATCCTTGCCATCCTGGGGCATTTAACTTATTCCAGAGCCTCTCCAGACATAAATGCCTTGTTTTTTAGAAGAACTTCTGACCCGACTTGTCCCAGTCCCTCCCCATTCCATGTGGTCCTGCAGTCATTGGCTTCTATCCTCTTGGGCTGCTGGTTTCTGCACTAACTAACCCTGCAGCAACCATTAAGACTGGGCATGTTCTCTGACTTGTCAAGGGGCACGCTTGACAAAGGGGCACATCCCGAAACGTTGCACGTCTGTTCACATTAAACTTGCAAGGGGTAACCCTGCTTGGAATTACCTTGAGTGCCAGTATTATTTTAAAGTATTCTGCAGCTTTTGGGATTTTGCCGAACCCTCTATACTGAGCACCGGGTCATCACGCTTTAAGTTAGGTGAGTGCGGAGCTAAACTAACTTTATCCTCACAGAACCTAAGCTGGCACAGTCTCGGGACAAGCTTCTGTCACGACTGGATAATCCTAAAACGAGGCCCTCAAGGTGCAGGGCCCCATCCCCATCTGAGGAGGACCGTGAGACCCCACCAGGCATTCTCACCTCTACCTCCAGACTCGGGGGAAGATTGTGTACACTCTGAGGGAGAGCCATCTTCTAATTCAGATGCACAATGAGGAAGAAACACCTAGACTTTAGTCAGGGAAAGTGGATTCTCTAATTTCGTTGGAATTGGAGACCTTCAAGAACCAGGAGTCTTGTCAAATTCTCCCAAGGTTCTTTTAAATGGCACAACTAGGCATCACCTGTTTTCCCTTTTCACTCTCATCTTGATCACATAATTCAACAGGAGTGGGATAAGCCGAGAGACGGTTCCAAACTAATTGTCTTTTCTAAAGTTATATCCATTCTGGCAGGATTGACAGAGAACTGGTCTTCTCCCCTGTCAGTACACACACCTGTATCCTCTTTTTTCCAAGAATACGGCCATACCAGTTCCAGATACATCTTCCTTCAGAGGCTTCATGGACAAAAAGCTAGAGAGTTTTCTGTGATCTGTTATTTTCTCAGTATCCGGCTCTTCACTTCACCCCATTATAGCCATGGCATGGTTTAGCCGAGCTATCCAGTCCTGGTTGGATACACTCCTTGCTTTATTAGATGCAACACAATTCATCAGCTGATACTCTGCACTTGCAGTAGCAGCCCACAGGTCACTTTGGATGAAACTATGGTCAGCAGACCTTTTCTTCCAAAAAAAAAATAAAAGTACCTTAAAAGCTCGAGGTCACCTTCAGCGAGACAGCCGTTCGCATCCAGAGGTCATTTTGGTAACAAGCAAAGATCTTCCTAGCAGAACCGAAAGCACACCCCAAAGACTGGGGATAAGACTCTCGGCATGACGGTCTTCCACTTACCAACAGGGGAAAGGCTAGGTCATTTACCGACGTGTGGCTCACAAACATTCAAGACTCATTAAGGACAGTTCAGTCCACTCCATACTGGAACCGCCCAAGAAAATTCAAAATGGAGTCTCTCCTATTGCAGCAGTGTCACTAGGACAAGTGCATTATTTCCTTAGACATAAAGGATGCGTACCTACATGTTCCTATTTTTCCAACGCATCAGAAATACTTGTGATTTGCCTTCCAAAATCATCATGATCACTTCACGAGTCTACTCTTCGGTTTACCATCTGCTCCGCGGGTGTTCACCAAGATCATGGCTGCAGCCACAGCGGTGATCCTCAATAAAGGAATCTCCATCACACTGTATTGGACGATCTAGTGATCAAGGCGCCATCCTTCCAGGGAGCCCACAGGTCCCTCAGTGACAATGGAAAAACATTGGGAACTCGGCTGGGTTCTGCACCCAAACAGCTCTTCTCTGATACCCAATCGATCCATGATATTCTCGGATTGCAGTTCTGTACTGAAACTCTGAGAGTCTTTGTTCCTATAGAGAAGGTTCTCCATCTCCAAGCACTAGTGAATTCGCTATTGCAGAAACCGCTACACAGCCAGGTTCTGCATGCAGGTATTGGGGGTAAAAGTCTTTACCAATGAAACTGTGCCCTTCACACAATTCCATCTCGAAGAGCTCCAGTTGAACATGGTCACCATCTGGAAACAAGAGTTTCTATACTGAGAGATTAGTCTTTCTCAACAGACACAGACATCCCTTCTTTGGTGGTTACATACCAACCAGCTTACCAGAGGGAGACACTTAGGGGAGCCCTGCTAGCGCATTCTGACAACCGACGCAAGTCTCTACGGAAGGGGAGCAGTCCTCGAGGGTCGGTTGGCACAAGGAAGATGGAACTCAATCAGCAGAGAAGAAGCTACCTGCTCGAGATATGGGGGATTCAACTAGGTCTCATACATTGGCAGCAGGACATAGTAGGTCAGGCTTTGAAGATACATTTGGACAACTCCACAGCGGTGGCCTACATTAACCACCAAGGAGGAACAAGAAGCAGTGGAACATTAAACAAAATAAAGCTCATCCTCAAATGGCCCGAAACCCATAAAGCCATTCTATCAGCCATCTACATACCGGGGATTTCTGAACTGGGAAGCGGACTTTCTAAGCAGACAGCCCCTAGATCCAGGTGAGTGGACGTTAAAAGATCTTTAACAAAATAACACAAAAGGGGGGGTTTGCTGGAAGTGGACCTTATGGCACCCCGGCACGACTGAAAGGTGCCAGTGCTATGCGCACTAAAAAAGCCACCTTTTGAGCCCTTAGGTTGAGTGTCTCTTCAAGGGCTCATCTGCAAAACCTGGCAATTGCCTCAGCAAGAAGGTGCGTGTCATGCAAATCGCCATACACAAGTTTTTCACCAGGACAGAGTAGTTCTTCTTACACTTCCGTCTTTCTTGCCAAAGATGGTCTCAAAACTTTCTCCTAAATCAGGAAATAACTGTTCCAACATTCTGTCCTGTCGGGCCTTAAAGGAACAGTTCAGTATAAAAATAAAAACTGGATAAATAGGCTGTGCAAAATAAAAATAAATGTTTCCAATATAGTTAGTCAGGGAAAAATGCAAACTATAAAGGCTGAAGTGACTGGATGTCTAATATAATAGCCAGAATCCAACTTCCTGCTTTTCAGCTCTTGAACTTTGAGTTAGTCAGCGATTTGAAGGGGACATAACTGTTCAGTGAGTTTGCAATTGATCCTTAGCATGCAGCTAAGATTCAAAGCAACAGTTATGACCCGTGTGGCCCCCTCAAATCACTGATTGGTTACTGCCTGGTCACCAGGGTAACCAGTCAGTGGCAAACGAGAGCTGAAAAGCAGGAAGTTGGATTCTGGCTATTATGTTAGACAGCCAGTCACTCCAGCCTTTATACATTAAATTTTTGGCTAACTAGCTATATTAAAAACATTTTTTTATTTTGCACTGCCTATCTATTTCCCAGTTTTTATTTTTATACTGAACAATTCCTTTAAAATTCTACCTTCACAGAGTTCAAGACATCCGTAAGTCTGATTCGCTACTGATTCTCCCTTAGGCCACATTATGGTTATCCAGCCTCCAAGCCTACCCCCTCCAGCTGGAGCAAGTAAGCGATTCAGAGAGCCTACTCCGCACAGGGACAGAATCCGCCAGAGAGGAGTACATCTCACTCCACCAGGGTCGTGAGCACTTCCAGGGCATTCAGAAACCAAGCTTCTACAGAACAGCTGTGCAAAGCAGCTGCGTGGACCTCTGTCCGCTCCTTTTCCAAATTTTACCATTTCGACACCTTGCGGCGTCTGACACTAGCTTCGCTGAAATGTGCTTCAAGCCACGGTGGTGCGTTCCACATAGGCCTCGTTCTCCCACCCGGTGTCTCAGGGGACAGCTTTGGTGCATCCCCACCCCATTGTCCCTGTGTCCCACAAGCTGGGTTTTTGTGTACTCACCGTTAAATCTCTTTCACTCTAGTCACTTGGGGGACACAGGGCTTCCCTCCCTGGATTGAAGCCTTTTGTCTTCCGTTAGACATGCTGGACTTGATACAAGCTGCTATTATTTTTTTCGTAGGGTTTTAAAGTTATTACTTTCCTGTGGACTTTGGTACAAACGGAGTGAAGCTCCACCTGCTGGGGGTATAGCCAGTGGTGGAGGAGTCCGTTTTCTTTAATGTTGTGTCCTGCCTCCTAGCTATACCCCATTGTCCCGGTGTCCCCCAAGTGGCTGAAGAGAAAGAGATTTATCAGTGAGTACACAATCTCCTTTTCAGTCACACCCTCTTGATTTGCTTTGAGGTGTCCTTCAATCCTGTGTTCACAATATAGGCAAGAAAAAGCTAATTATTGTAGTTAACTTTAAATCTTTTCTCTGCCTACATTGAGGCTTCCTTCCCTGCATTCCATTCTTTTGTATTTAGCAAAATATATTTTATATGCGTGTTTATTCTATTAATCTGTTCTATCTACACTTTGCCCTCGCTCTGTAGGTGTCTTGTTATTCAGGTTCTAGGGGTATGGGTGACTCCTCACCATTCAGGGTATGGTGGTTCTTTTTCTTGAGCTATTTCTCCTCCTTTGGTACTGAAACTGAAGGAAGAATTGCCATTTAGCTTATCTTGTGTTGTAGATGAAATAAAGTAAAATAAATGTATAACTTTCTTTATAAAGGCTACGTGTTTAAGAAAAGGGGCCAGGTTAACATGCATCATGTGTTGTATAATATATTGTGATTGTAAGTTGTTTTCTTTTTATTAGAATTCAATGGCTGACATTATTTTTTAAATTACTCAGGTGTTCAAGCACAAATACCTTCTTTGCCTGCAATGGGGCCTGATTTGAGCTTGCTCCAACCTCAGGTGACATCATCTCCATACCCACCACTTCCAGCAGTTAACCAGCCCTTACTGCCTTTACCTCAGGCTCTGCAGGACCCACTCTATCCTGGATTCCCCTTAAATGATCAGGGCGAACGAGCCACTGTACCATCTTGTTCATTCTGTAAGAATGGAGGAGATCTTCCAGATGGTAAGTGTAAAACTTGTTCTGATGCAAGGACAGAATACTTAGAAAACACGTATTTCAAAAATGAAATTCCAGTTCATTTCTTGTCCAGCTAGGAGGTACAGTTAGGTCCATAAATATTTAGACAGACAACTTTTTTTTCCCTAATTTTAGTTCTGTACATTACCACAATACATTTTAAATTAAACAACTCAGATGCAGTTGAACTGCAGACTTTCAGCTTTAATTCAGTGGGTTTAACAAAAACATTGCATACAAATGTGTGGAACTAAAGCCTTTTCTTAAAGGAAAAGTACATTTTTTTTTCTATCTGTAAATTTGCTCTAAACAGCTCCCCAGATTTATGTACCTTAGTTCCTGCTGCAAGTCTGCTCTGGTTTCTGTGTTATCAGCAGTTTGTTTCCCCTTCTTCCTGGTGCAGAGTGAAGTCCCACCCCTTAGTTTACTGAGCTGACCTTATCTCTCTCTGACTTGTCCTGGAGATCATTTGCATGCTGTGACATAACAGAGAGGAAGGGGGAGCCAGTGTGTGCACCAGCAGCTTTTTTTTTTTCTCATCATGTGCACAAATCCCTGAACCTTAATTACACATGCCACAACATATTGCCAATCTAATTCTAACACATTCCACTGTACCCTAAATGATTAGTAACACAGAAACCAGAGCAGACTTGCAGCAGGGACTAAGGTACATTAATCTGGGGGGCTGTTTAGAGGAAATTTACAGATAGAAAAAAAAAAAACGTTTACTTTTTCTTTAACACAATCACTTTATTTCAGGGGCTCAAAAGTAATTGGACAAATTGAAAAACTGAAAATAAAATGTTCATTTCTAATACTTGGTTGAAAACCCTTTGCTGGCAATGATAGCCTGAAGTCTTGAACTCATGGTCATCACCAGATTCTGGGTTTCCTCCTTTTTAATGCTCCACCAGGCCTTTACTGCAACCGCTCTCCGTTGCTGTTTGTTTGTGGTCCTTTCTGTCCGAAGTTTAGTCTTCAACAAGTGAAATGCATGCTCAATTAGGTTCAGATCAGGTGACTGACTTGGCCATTCAAGAATATTCTACTTCTTTGCTTTAATAAACTCCTGGGTTGCTTTGGCTGTATGTTTTGGGTCATTGTTCATCTGTATTATGAAATGCCTCCCAATCAAATTAACTGAATTTAGCTGGATTTGTATGTCCCTGAACACCTCATGACACCTGCTTCTGTCCTGTGTCACATAATGGATAAACACTAGTGTGTTTTTTTCAGAACTCTGCTTGCTTTTTTAGATTTTTTTTTTTTTTTTAGCAAAGCCCAATCTAGCCTTTCTATTCTTGAGGCTTATAAGTGCCTTGCACCTTGCAGTGCACCCTCTGTATTTACTTTCATGCAGTCTTCTATTTATGGTAGACTTGGATATGGATACACCTACCTCCTGGAGAGTGTTGTTCACTTGTTTGGCTGTTGTGAAGGGGTTCCTCTTCACCATGGAAATGATTCCGAGATCATCCACTACTGTTCTCTTCCGTGGACGTCCAGGTCTTTTTGAGTTGCTTTATTTTTTTCTCAAAATGTAGATTTAGTCACTCCTAATATTGTAGAAATTTCTCAGGTTTTTAATTTTTTGCAGCTTAAGGATGGCTTTTCACCTACATTGAGAACTCCTTTGACCGCATGTTGTCTGTCCACAGCAAAATCTTCTACATACAAACACCCCCCTCAAATCAACTCCAGGGATTTTATCTGCTTCATTGATAATGACTTAACAAAGGAATTGCCCACTCCTGCCCATGAAATAGCCTTTGAGTCAATGTCCAATTACTTTTGAGCCCCTGAAATAGTCATTGTGTTAAAAAAAAGGCTTTAATTCCTCACATTTTTATGCAATCTTTTTGTTCAATCCAATGAATTAAACCTGAAAGTCTGCAGTTCAACTGCATCTGAGTTGTTTCATTTAAAATTCATTGTGGTAATGTACAGAACCAAAATTAGAATAAAGTTTTCTGTCCAAATATTTATGGACCTAACTGTAAAATCCGTATTGTAAACCAAAAAAGAAGAGGATTTTTTTTTTTGAAAAACCACAGGTATGTAGGAGATGTGGCAATGCATAAATTAGAGATCAGCATATAAATTCTCTGTCTTAAACTGGTATAATTAAGGGTGCTAAAATGGGCATTTTAGCTAAATTTATACTAATTTGACCTGTCATAGTTCAGTTTTATTGCTCTATATTCCAGATTATACAAATTCACAAATACTTTGTTTGTCAGCTGCAGCTTTAGGGCTTGATGTATTAAATCTTTAATCTGTATCAATGATTTATGTTACAAGTGTGGTATCAGGAGACCTGTTCTCCAGAAAGCTCTGAATTACGGGAAGGCCATCTCTTATTGACTCCATTATAATCAAATACCTAAAATATTAAAAAAAAAATGTATTTCCTTTTTCTATGTAATAAGAAAACAGTACCTTGTGCTTGATCCCATTCATCCTTATTGGAGGAAAAGCAATCCTATTGGGCGTATTTAATATTTAAATTATTTTTAAGTAGACTTCAGGTATGGAGATCCAAATTATGGATAGATCTGTTACTGGGAAACTCCAGGTCCCAACCATTTTGGATAACTCATCCCATTCTTGCACTAATAAATATATATAGTATATTCATATACTATATTATCTGCTTATTTTGTCTAAATCTACTGCTCCTTTGTATTGTATAGGCTAACAAAATGGGCTGCAGTAAATTCAGTGATGTCACATAGGATGAAAAGCAACAGCCACAGAATATTCATAAGTGTTGCCAAATGGTATTTGTGGGGTGAATATATTCGAAGCCTGCATGATCCATCACAAATGCTTTTCTTCAATTTTAAGTTTGTTTATTGAATCACAGGGGTGTTTATCTTCTCATACAAAACAAAACCTAAAAATAAGTCCTGCCATCTGGCAGTTGGTCTCCAGCAAAACAAGTATAAATGTTTGGGGGTTAACCCTGTCTGGGCCACATTTACATCTAACCTATGTCTGGCCCCTTCCAATGTGCCACTTCCCCCACCCCGGAAAGTCTTGGTTCATGCGTGTGCTGCCTAGGACAGGGGAACCCCCTCCTCTAGTTCCCTACTGGATTTAGAGGTGACTGACTAGCAATGGGCAGGGGAATTTTAGAGTAAAAAAAGACAGTGTTTGCTTTACATATCCGTTTCACTCTCAGATTAACAACACCCTGATGCTGGTGGCTTTCCTTTTTCTCCATTTTCAGCTTGGGAGACACAGGAAACAGTGGGGTATTGCTGGTACCACTAGGAGGCAGGACACAACAAAAATAGAAGAACTAGCTCCTCCCTTGGCAACTATACCCCCTCCAGCAGGCAGAGCATGTTCAGTTTTTTGTTGTGTCCTCAGGAGGTAGGTCGTCTTATCCTAACCTACATCTTAAAGGGGTGGTTCATCTTCAGGTTAACTTTTAGTATATTGTAGAAGGGCCTGCTCTAAGAAACTTTTCAATTGGTCTTCATTATTTATTTTTCATAGTTTTTTAATGATTTGCAATTGTCTTCTGTTTCTTTGCAGCTTTCAAATGGGGGTCACTGACACCATCTAAAAACACATTTTCTGTAAGGCTACAAATGTATTGCTATTGCTGCTTTTTATTACTTATCATTCTATTCAATCCATCTCCTATTCATATTCCAGTCTCTTATTCAAATCAATGCAGGGTTGCTAGGGTACTTTGTACCCTAGAAACCAAATTGCTGACACTGCAAACTAGAGAGCTGCTGAATAAAAAGCTAAATAACTATAAAACCACAAACAATAAAAAATGAAAACCAATTGCAAATTGTCTCAGAATATCACTCTCTACATTATACTAAAAGTTAACTCACAGGTGAACAACCCCTTTAATCTACCTATTGAAGAGACCCAGAACGCCTGAGTAGTTGGTCTCTGTAGGTCATCTTCCATTGTGGGACTGTCTACGGGGTATTCAGAGTGTGCTACGTCCACCTACCATCCAGTCTCACAACACATGCCTTTCCCTACATGGGGCATTTGAGTGTCCGGATGACAAGGAAAGAGCTGGAGATCTGCACACGTGAGCATATGCTGCCTATTCTCCTTGTCAGCTGTCTCCTGCTCTCACAGCCTCTCTACGCATGCCTCTCAAGCTTTCCATGGCATTTCCCCCCCCCTCCCTCTCTCCTTCGATACTAACAGGAGGAGGTAGATGAGAGGTAAGAGATTTTATTCGCGGGGGTCAAGAGGACAGCCCAAGTCTTAAGAGATTCTCCCCCTCAAGACACTCAAGTTGAACTCGATGTCCCTCAGTGGGCATCTCAACTGGCTAGAAGAATCCCAAAGTTGACTCAATCACTAGATAAGCTTTTAGCCCATCTAGAAAGTCGTAGACCCAAGACACATTAACAAAGGGCTCCACTGTCCTCTTCAGAGAATGAGAGCGAAGGTGAAGATTGTAACCACTCTCCATCCCCTCCACACTGGTTATTCTCTGATCGTGAGCGATCAAGAGGATGACGATCCTCACAGACACTCGTCGGAGGCCATTGATTCACTAATTCTTTCAGTACTAGACAACCTTCACCTCCAAGAACCCGAAGCTTCTCTGGGGCCATCAAAAGATCTCTTCAAGAGACACAGTAAAGTATCTCCAGTCTTTCCTCCCCACTCCCAACCAGATCAGATCATATAAAAGTGGGATAAACCAGAAAGACGTTTCCAAGCTCACAGGAGGTTTCTAAAGAACTACCTCTTTAATACTGAGTCCGCAGACAAATGGACTACTCCTCCCTCAGTGGACGCTCCAGTTTCCAGGCTTTCCAAGAGTACCGCCCTACCAGATACCTCGTCCTTCAAGGACGCAATGGAAAAGAAACTAGAAGGTATTTTAGTCTCTGCCTTCACAGCACATCTCTTCACCAAGCTGTTGCCACAGCATGGGTCAGCAGAGCCATTCAAACATGGTCAGATTCCCTACTTGACGCAATACAGTCGGGGCTGCCTCGTCATGAACTTTCATCGCTGGCTTCACAAATTAAGGAAGCAAAGCTTCACTTGACACAATACAAGTGATCAGCCAAAGGCTGCTCAAAGGTAGTTGTGGCTCAAGCTTTGGTCCACAGACATGTCCTCCAAAAAATCCCTGACTTACATTCAAGGGAAAATTGCTTATGTCCAGACTTCCTCAAGATCAGAAAAAACGAAAAGCTTTTCAACATGTTATCTTCAACCTCCTCCAAACAGAGGTGATGACTCCAGTTCCATCTGGAGAAAAATTCAGGGGCTACTATTCAAACCTGTTCATAGTACCCAAGAAGGATGGGTCCTTTCGCCCAGTTCAAGACCTAAAAGAACTTAACAGGTTCATCCACCCAAGCAGGTTCAAAATGGAATCCCTCCATTCCGTAATCGCAGCAATGTCCCCAAAAGAATACCTAATATCTCTGGTCATAAAGGAAGCATACCTTCATTTTCCCATTTTCCTTCCCCATCAGAGATTCTAGTGCTTTGCCTACCAAAACCTCCACTACCAGTTCACAGCAGTTCAGTCTTGTATCAGCCCCCAGAGTCTTCTCGAAGGTCATGGCGACAGTTATAGAGGTTATCCACAAGAGGGGCATATCAATCGCCCCATACCTTGACGATCTCCTAGTCAAGGTGCCATCACCCATGGAGACGCAACAGGCACTGCAAATTACAGTGACAACACTACAAGACCTAGGATGGTGTATCAACCAGAACAAATCATCAATGGTCCCCAGTCATTCTACAGTCTTCTTGGGATGCAATTCAATACCCTAACACAAACAGTATCGGTCCCTATCGAGAAAATACTTCACTTACAGTCTCTCATCAGAACTCTTCTAGCAAAACCAGCACATACAGCCAGATTCTGTATGAAGGTCCTGGGAGTCATGCTATCGACAATAGAAGCAAGCTTGTAACCCTTGCACAGTTCCACCTCGGGGAACTACAATGGAACATTCTATCACCCTGAAAGAAGAAGTTGCTATTTCAAATGATCTGATTTTCCAGAAAGACTCTAACATCTCTGATGTGGTGGCTGAAGATCGACAATCTCAAACAAGGCAGATCACTTGGAATTCCCCTATGGTGCATTTTGTCAACTTACGCAAGCCTATAAAGCTGGGGATCAGTATTAGAAGGAAAGAACGGCCCAAGGCTGTGGTCAAGACAGGAGAGCAAGCTGTCAATAAACCTTCTCGAAATCCATGCAGTTCGACTAGGCCTACTACATTGGCAACAGGAGCTGAAGGGAAAAGCAGTCAAGGTCCAATCGACAACTCCACAACGGTTGCTTACATAAACCACTAGGGTGGAACAAGAAGCAGAAATAAATCAGACCTCCTTATCGGTCATCTACATTCCAGGAGTTCGAAACTGGGAAGCGGACTTCCTCAGCCGGCAATCCCTGGATCCAGGCGAATGGTCGTTAAAGTAAAGAATCTTCAACGAAATAATAGAAAGATGGGGACACCGGAAGTGGACCTCATGGCCACCCGACAGAATCGGAAAGCAACAAAATTCTTTACCAGATACCGTGACCCTCTAGCTCAGGGGGTGGATGCCCTAACATCACAATGGCACTTTTCTCTGGCATACGCCTTCCCTCCAATTCCGCTCATACCAAGAATGATCAAAAAATTAGAGGGAACAGACGACCCTCATTCTCATCGCTCCCAGGTGGCCACGGTGAATGTGGTTCTCAGACCTCCTAAACCTATCTATCAAAGAGCCCTGGATTCTCCCTCCTCTACCAGGTCTCATTTCACAAGGTCCCATACTACACCCAAAACCAGCAAGCCTCAACTTGACAGCATAGCTGTTGTGACCCAGAGGGGTTCTCGGACGAAGTAGCGAGAAACATGAGAGCGGCCAGAAAACCCGCCTCTGCCAGAGCATATCATGAAGTATGGAAAACGTATCAGAATTGGGGTTCCCAGACGAACCGGGACTTTGAACAATTCTCCATTCCCAGCCTACTAGAATTCCTACAAGTCGGACATTTCATGGGTCTCTCATTGGGATCCCTTAAGTCACAAATATCAGCACTATCGGTGCTATTTCAAAGACGTTTGACTCTCTTACCACACTTGGCTCCTCCAATTTGATTACCCACACCTACTTGGATCTTTCCTTAGTCCTGCGAGCCTTGCAGGGACCTCCATTCGAACCACTTGCCTCTGTTGACCTTCAGTGGCTCACATGGAAGACTACCTTTCTCTTTGTAGTTGCTTCAGCAGAAGAGTGTCAGAACTTGGCGCCCTCTTATGCAAAGATAGGGCAGTACTTTGCACAGTTGCTTCCTTCCTACCGAAGGCAGCTTTCCATTTAAACCAAGAAATCACCATTCCACCTTTCTGTCCTTCACCTTCCAACCCAAAGGAGAAGGCGCTTCACTCCTTGGATCTTGTCAGAGCCCTCAAGTTCTATCTTCACAGGGTACAAGATATTCGAAAAACAGCCTTGTTAGTCTTGCCATCAGGCCCACAATGCGGCACACAAGCTTCTAAGGTCACCATCTCACGGTGGATAAAACAGACCATACAGAAAGCCTACACAGCACAGGGTCAATCAGCCCCTCAAGGCTCATTCCATTAGAGGGATGAGCACTTAATGGGCCTTCCATAATCAAGTCTCAGCAGAACAGCTGCGCAAAGCAGCAACATGGACATCTATCCATTCATTTGCTAAATTCTACCATTTTGATACCTTTGCGGCATCTGACACGCTTTGTGAGGAAGGTACTTCAGGCTGCTGTAGCTGATTCCAAGTATGCCTATCCTTCCTTCCCTAATTATCAGGACAGCTTTGGTACATCCCCGCTGTTTCCTGTGTCCCCCAAGCTGACAATGGAGAAAAGGAGGTTTTGTGTACTCACCCTTAAATCTCTTTCTCAAACGTCCCTTGGCAGCACAGGTAACAAAGGGTTAATGACCACTTCCCTCTAGGAGGCAGGATGACAGGAAAAAAAACTGCAGGGCTGCTCCTCCTCTTCCCGACATTAGCTCATCCCATTTCAGTTTTTTGTCATCCTGCTTTCCAAGGAGGTAGGTCACATTTTTTCCCTTATTTTTTGAAGGAATTACTGGGTATCCTCTTGTACTACCTAAATACTCAGAAATGGATAGAGGACTTGCTACCTTTTCAAACTTGGTCTGTTCAATACTTTTTCTGATTTAAAAGTTTAATGTTAATGGTTTAAAGTTACTAGTTCACTAAATTATATCCTGATGACTTTGGTACAAACTGAATGGGCTCCGCCTGCTGGAGGGGTTATAGCTGCCAGGGGAGGAGTTAGTTCTTCTATTTTTGTTGTGTCCTGCCCTCCTAGTGGTACCAGCTATACCCCACTGTTTCCTGTGTCCCCCAAGCAACTGAAGAGGAAGATTTAACGGTGAGTATACAAAACCTCCTTTTTGTGTCCTGCTCAAAGAGTCCATCCTGATCAGAATTAAATATCTTCCAGTGGAACATAAACCCAAGTATGATGATTTGGAGCAATTATTTGATATGGAGTAGAATGTACTCTCTCTCTCTCTTTCTTTCTCTCTCATATCTAATATTATTTAGGCATGAATGAAAGATGTTTCCTCTTTCTTTATCTTTTAGATAACAGCATCCTACGCTTCTTCTTCAACCTTGGTCTAAAGGTTAGTGTGATAATCGTCCATACATTATTCTCAGTATATCAATGTGACAACTGTTTTACCAAGGGGTGCCATCTGATCTCTACAGCTGTGTTAACTTTTAGTAACAATTACATAAACTGCTACCTTGAAAGCCATTCAGTATTCTTAATGAATGTAAATCTGAAAATTGTTTAAAATTACACCCCTGATAAGGCACAATTGTTTAAGTTTACATCCCAAATTGAATTTATACTTTAAGTAATCTTCCATTAAGATTCTTTTCCTATGATTTATTTCTGCAGGCATACACTTATCCTATGTGGCCACCACATTCTCACCTGTATCCTCTTCATCAAGCCTATATAACTATGTGCAGGATCTATCCTGCATATCCACAAGGCTCTTGGGTGCAGGAAATGTCTGCAAACCAAAGTGAAGTAGACCCTTCAAACCTTCCCCATCCCAGTGAAGTCAGAATGGAAAGTCAGGGTTCACAGCCTGCAACTGTATCATCTCCACCAGTGGTTGCTTCACCTGTCCAGGTCCCTGGCATTGTTGGTCAAATACCAAACCCGAGTGAATCTGGGGTAATAAACCAAGGTTTCCATGCAAATGTGAATTGTGAAGAACCAACAACAAGCAAGACCATATTTCCACAACCTCCATTTGGGCAAAGTTCATACATGGGAGCTGTCCCCATTGCCTCTTCTTATTTCCCTCACTATTGGTATAGCTACCCATACCAAGGGTATATTGAAAGTCCCGTGATAAGACATAATGTCTATATACCCCCTCAGGATAGAGATCTGCCGGAAAGCCTTTCTTCAGAGGATGTTGTTGAAATCAATTCAGCAAATCAAATTGCAATAAGGCAATCTCTGGATTTACAAGAACAATGCAAACCTGACCTGCCTCTTGCTGTTTCTGCTGGTGGCATAGGTACCGAGCTGGTTTCTAATGCCTCCACTGTCCAGTCAGAGCAAATGATGAATGTGAACACTGTGCTCACTGATCACAAGAGCCTTCCATCTAAGATGAAGGATAACCAGGTGCCCCCCTTGGCTTTTACACAGGTAGAAACCAGGGAACCTGCTTATGGAACATCAGAAGACGTAGAACAATCAGAAAAAGAATTTAATGCAGGGGCATTAGGAGGTACACAGATGAAAGTTTCTGAAGAGGTAGCACTTAGACCCAGGGAAGAGAGCTCAGAGGATGAGAGAGAAGTATCTAGCATGCTGAGCAGTGGCAGATCAAAGAATTTTTATAGTCAGTCTTACAATACTAGGCGGCCTAGAAATGAAAAGTATTATCAGCCCAACCGAGGTGGGTACCAACATGGCTACCAACATGGCAGAGGTGAAGAGAGCTGGAGAGGACAGAGAGGTAGAGATGATGGCTTTCATCATCATCGAAGTTACAGGGGAAGGCCTTATAGGAGACGGCCTATGGGGGACAGTTACAGAGCACAGCAAGAATAGCAAGTCTTGGTGGATTTAATTTGCTCTGTTTCACTGAAACCTATGTTTAAAAGAAGTCTAAAATGTAATATGCTTTTTTTCATCGTGTTCAGGAAAAGGTTTAAGGATTGGGGAGAGTGTAAAACCCCAGTTTATATTTTTGGACATTTTGTCTAGTTTGTACTACCCCCACACACACGCAATGATATAACAGTTAACAGACTTTGATTTTGGGAAATGTTTCAAATAAAAATATGGCTTTCTATCTTTCCTTAAACAGGAGTTGGGATACCATATGTAGTCCATGTTGGAAGTGTAGGGTGGCGAGAATACATTTACTGCTGCAGAGAAGGCTGTCTGGCTGCTACTCTGTTTTTCCACTGATTTTATTGCAGTGGAAACTCAAATGGCACGCTAAAAACGTGTTCATTTGAGTGTATAAATGCCTTAGAGTTATATAGGGGTTGATTTTATTCAGGACCACATAACTCTGGATTGTGCTTCCATTCCAAAGGCCTTTTACCTTGTAATCTTTAGACTCTGGTAAGACAAATAAAAAAATTTCTTATTGTGATCTGCTGTAAATTGCCAGTAGTGAACTGAAGAAAACAAATTAAGACCTACAGCTCCAGCTAATTTGTTTAACCCTTATTACTTTCTTAATGTGTTTCTCAATCAATATTCTTTATAATTATTAACTCAACTATATCCAACCTACTACCCGTCACTGGATGTTGAACAGTTTTCATCCCAAGTCAGCAACCGGCTCCTTCCTGGCTGGGCATGATTGAAGTTGCAGTACCGGGACAGATTGAATGACTGCAGGCTGGGAAACCTTGAGATTACTAGTTGTGGAACTGGGCTATTAGAAATGTTAGTTCCAGCTGTGACGCAAGTATTTTATGCAAAGCTTTTGCAAGCACCTTTGAAAAGAGCTTTCCTTAAAAAGGCAACTTTAGACTGAAAGTGTTAGCTGCTAGCAATAACTAAGATTGAGGATTGAGTGACCATTCTTGTTCCTCCACCATGCAAGAGTTGATATGAATGATGCTACATTTTGCACTGACATACCTTACAGACTTTTCAGAAAGACATGTAAGCACACCACATATGTCTTTTTATTAACACCCATGCTGTAAAAATATGTCATATTTTGCTTTTCAAGTTCTAGAACAGGGATAGAAAACATTGGTCCCGTAACCCCCCTTTTTTTTGTAAGGAAAAGAAGAAACTATGTAAGATCCAATGTCGAACATCTCTGTTAAAAACCTTTTAAGCTTCATAGAGTTTAACATAATGTTTTTTGTTGGTGAATTATTTAATTGTCTGAACTTTTAGTTGTTACTTCTTAATTTTTTTTTGCCCTGTGGTGGACTTTTGAATGTTATCATTATCACTGCAAAATGTTTGAAGCACTTGATACTTGATGGACCTTTTGTCCAACTGATGTTTTTCAGAAGTGTATGTGTTGTCATTTTAAATAATTTCGCTGAGTGCAGTGTATATAGGGGAAGCCTGTTGCACCATTATGTTTACAGATACTTTTGTTTGTTTTTATCTCATTAATGCATACAGATTAAAAAATAGACATCCTTCCACAGGCCTGATCTATGTGTATTCATGTTACGTATACCGTGGTGCTTGAACCCTTTACAATTTTCAATATTTTTATATGAATGTGACCTAAATCATCGTCATTTGATTTTCAAATAAGTTCTAAAAGTAGATGAAACAAATTAAACAAATTAAACAAATAAAACACAAATTATTATATTTGGCCATGTATTTATTTTTAAAAAAATTATCCAATAACATATCAGCATGGTGCAAATGTAAGTGAAAGTATTCACTTCACTTTGGTGTGACCCCCATATGAATCAAGAACTGCAACTAAATGTTAGGGCAACTGTTGATCAGTGCTACAGATCGACTTGAGATTTTAGCCCATTGCTCCATACAGAATAACTTCAGCTCTTGGATGTTGGTGGGTTTCTTCACTTGAACCACTTGCTTTAGGACTTTCCACTACATTTCAATTGGATTAAGGTCTTTAACCATTCGTTGGTAGAACTACTTGTTTGATTAGGATTGTTGCTTTCTGCATGACCCACTGTCTATTGAGATTGAGTTCACAAACAGCTGTCTTGACATATTCCTTTAGAATTCTCAGGTATTGTTCAGAATTCATTGTCCCATCAATGATGGCAACTGTCCAGACACAGATGCAGCAAAACAGCCCCAAACCAGGACACTCCCACCACCATGTTTCACATAAGGTCCTTATGCTGGAATACAATATTTTCTTTTTCCTCATTTAAGCCAAAAACTTCTATTTTTGCTTCATCTGTCTACAAAACTTTCTTCTGGTATCCTTCTGTGTTATCCACATGATCTTTAGCAAACTTTAGATGGTGAGCGATATTTTTTGGGCAAGAGCAGTGGTTTTCTTATTACTACCATACACACCATTGCTGTTCAGTGTCCTGATAGAGGACTCGTCAACATTCACTTATGTGAGACAGGCCTTCAGTTGCTTAGAACTTACCCTGGGTTCCTTTGTAACCTCTTGGACTATTGGATGCCTTGCAGTTGGAGTTCTCTGATGGTCACCACTTCTGGGTAGGGTGACAACAGTCTTGAGTTTCCTCCGCTTGTACACAACCTGTCTGTTGATTGGTGGAGTCCACACGCTTTAGAGATAGTCTTGTAACCTTTTGCAGCTTTATGGGCATCAACAAGTCTTTTTCTGAGGCCCTCATACACCTCTTGTGTTCGAGCCATGATATACATCCACAAATATGTTGTACGTGTGATCAGGCTTTGCTCGTTCTCTAAATAAAACAGTGTCTCTCGCTCACATCTGTCATCCCATTTGACTGAAAATATCAGATTCTGATTGCAATTTTATGAAAATCCTAAGGATTCGTTTACTTTTGCCACATGGTTATTGTATATTTTATGTGACCAAATATATTTTCTTTTTCATTTGTTTAACTAGGTTTTCTTCATGTACGGGCTTTTGAAAATCAGATGATGTTTTAGGTCACATTTATATAAAAATATAGAAACATTTTAAAGGCTTCACAAACTTTCAAGCACCACTGTATACCCCATGCAAAGTCAGAACCCAAGGCTATTATCACAAATTTATAAAGCATCAGCTAATTCTGCAGCGCTGTACAATAAATAGGTATATACAGTGAACATACAGATTTACATTATAAAGCAGCTAATTACTTATGCAAGAGGTAAAGCACTGGCCACAGGAGCTTACAGTACAGGTATGGGACCTATTATCCAAAATGCTTGGGACCTGGGGCTTTCCAGCTATTGGGTCTTTCTGTAATTTGGAACCTTAAGACTACTAGAAAATCATGTAAATAAATCAAATAGGCTGGTATTGCTTCCAAGAAGGATTAATTTTATCTTATTTTGGATCAAGTACAAGTTTACTGTTTTATTATTACAGAGAAAAAGGACCTTTTTAAAAAAAAATGGATTATTTGATAATTTGGAACTTTCTGGATAACAGGTTTCTGGATAACGGATGCCATACCTGTAATTGGAGGAACAAGTGACCAATATACACATGTTCATTATCATGTGTGTTTTACCTTTTTATTTTAATTTAAAAAAAATCCTTAGTTACATCGTTAAATTGGGTTGAAGAAAGACAGTCCATCAAGTTCAACCCATCCATATTAAAGCCAATCATACATACACACCCATCCACTCTTTCACACAAACTGCATATTCCCATAGCTATACTGACTGTAGAGTTTAGTATCAAAATAGCCTTTGATATTACGGCTGTCCAAAAAAAAATCATCCACGCCCCTTTTAAAAGCATCAACAGAATCAGCCATCAAGTCCTCACTGTGAAGAACCACCTACACTGCTTCAAATGAAAGTCCTTTTCTTCTAGTCTGAAGGGGTGGCCAATGGTGTGGCTATTCTCTTTATGGGTAAAAAGTTCTCATGATATTTGTCAATGATGTACTTTAATGTATTTGTAAAGTGTAATTATGTCCCCTCGCAAGCGCTTTTTTTGCGAAAACAACCCCAGCTT
>JAMBMQ010000039.1:68492-84469 GCA_024363595.1 Xenopus borealis | reverse complement strand
TCAAGACATCTGGAGGGTTCTATTGTCTGTATTAATAGTTGACCTATGTTGTGAAAATCTGTCCCTCACTTTTTGGGTGGTCTCTCCTGCATACATCAGATTACATGGACGTATCAATATATATACTACAAAACTTGTATCACATGTTGAACATCCCCAAATTTTAAAAGATCAGTAATAATGTTTTGGGACAACCAGGACATATCGGCACTGTGCACATCACTTACATTTAAACGTGACCTGCCGTTTTTTGGTCCTGGGAAGGTTCAATTTTTTCGGAGATGATGGCACATCAGCCCTTACCAGTTTATCACCAACTGTGGCACCTCTCCAATAAGACATCTGAGGATGTTGGAAAACTGGAATGGACGGATGCCAATGTTTATTGAGAATCCTTTGAAATTGGTCACTACAAGAATTAAATGGCAAAACAAAGGAAACCCTATGTGTATGTTTTTTTTCAAATATTTCCCTTTCATGGACCCTCTCTATTTTTCTGACTAATTGGCTATAGCAGGTAACTTTCTTCCAAGCTAATCTGCTGCAAGCATCTTCTTTTATTGTCCTTTTTTATGAGATGCGATCAGTGAATGAGGTGGTGATGGATCTTGTACCAATTTGTGAGGAATTCCAGCTGCATGTAAAATAGGGAAAAGAAGAAGAATACATCTATGGAAAAAGCCATGAGAATGTGGACCACATGCATTACCACCAATAGATGTTCTATCTGGGGGTGGTCTGCTATTTTGCTGTGTGGGGAAGTGGTAACACAGGAGGGATTGCATTTGTTTAGGCTTTATTGACAAATACTGGTTGAAATTAAATCCTTGTTGGATACTAGAAATGGGTTTGAATGAAACCTTTGTTCTTTTCTTGGAAGCACAAATATGGAGGTGAGCATGTCTCCGGTTGCCTTCCTTTTTTTTCTGAACACCAGAAATCTGTGTGGAAAGGTGCTTTAAAATGTATTCTGTATCCTAAGGAAACTATTGTGTGGACCCATTTGTATAAGTCTGGGCTAAAAAGTGAGACAGCACTTTTAGTTTGTACTTATTATAAAGATCTTTTGAACCAGTCTTTTTGCAGCTTCATTTGTTTTCACAGACATGATCGGCCCCAAGTGTAAAATTTGGTCACCCAAATGTTTAAGATGCAGCTTGATAAGCATACCTTACAAATGACTATTTGCACCAAAAATCAATAAAGGCTCAACAACACAATCACTTTAGGTGATATTTATTTTTCAAAACCTTGAGGTTTACGCTCGCTTTAAAATAATATAATGTACTTAATGGCAGCAATGTATGTAAACTATACAAGAAATACAGTTTACAAATGTCTAAAATTGGGGCCAATTAATCGGAATAATGAAAAGTGAATAAATTAGAGTAACAGGTTCTCAACTAACAATAAATGTGTACTTTTTGTGGCTTTTTTTAATCGGCCAATCACAACTGCTCTTTGTAGTTTTTACTGTACCCCTATAATGAAACATAATGCAGGGGGTTGCATTGGATTTACTTTATGAAACACAACAATGTTTCATACAAAGAGGCTTGATTTCTTCAGTGGTAGAAAGGTGTGGGTCTCCGCTTAGTCATCTAAGAAAAAGTAGTTGCCACTCTTCTTCTGATCTACATCCTAAAAAGCAAAACACAAGTGACCTTACTTTCACATGAAATCAACTGAAATGCATTATGGGAGCTGCATTAAATACGTTACCATCATGTCTGTTCATCTATCTATCCCTTCAATTTTCCATCAGCATGTTGCTTTAGTACAGGGTATCAGTGTCCTAGCAAAGATTTATTATCTTTCGATATGTAGGATATTTGAAATGGTATGAACTTGCCCTGCTTTGATTAAGTTTTACCAACCCTTTTAGTGGTTCTGTCCTGCATTGCAATGTAAAAATGAGTATGGAGCCAGCATCATAGTTTCTGTGATCCATGGCACTAAACGAGTCCTCAAAGTCACTAGGCTACAACTTCTATATTCTTTTAATGAAAGAGGTTAGATTTAAAAAAAAAAAAAAACTGTCAAGACGACCCATGAACTCCAGAGTAACTGCTCTGCTGAGTCTTATAGTTCAGGAGCAGCGCAAAACAGATTTTTTTCTATCCCGTACACAAGGTGACGTGTAGATGCTGCCCGCGATAAAAAAAAAATATTATGGGTGAACCAACTTCTCCACTGGAAAGAACTGAAATCGCTGGCGGTTAAACGCAACTTACACATCGTTAAGTCGGCTAAAGTTCAACTAGCAAACATTTTAAAATCGGAATAATTCCCATTGTAATATGTATAAAATTAACAATATTTTTTTTTTACCTTAATAGAATTCATTTTGTTTATTCTTGGTCTGTAGTTGTTGGGATCTCTCCTAAATGTGATTTCCAGCTGTGACAAGAACTTGTTCATTCCAGCCAATAGTGTTTGAGGGCTGTAAAAGGAAAAAACACAGTTTCACTGAGGAACTATTGCAAAAATGAAAACTTAATACATACAAGCTTCCTCATACTGAAGTAAGAAACTTTATAAATACAATCAATTATACATTCTGCATTGTTTCTGAAACAATCAAGTTTATCTTTACTATTCCTCACTCAGCTTCTGTTTGTCCTCATTTTGTCTTCAGCAGCAGTTGGGTGTCAGATGAATGATCGAATATATCTTATATATTGCTTTCTTAGCAAATGAATTAGAGCTCACTCAAATAACTGATTCCAGCACAAACAAACTAACAAAATAACTGCCTTTTGCACAAATCCTTCATGTAGAGAAACAGGATTTCTGGTGATTTTAACAGAGCGAGCTCTAATACATCTTCCAGGCAAAAGGAAGATATAATGGATCATTCATCTGACACCCAACTGCTGCATGAAGACAGAATGAGCAGAAACAGATGCTGAGAGAGGGATAGTGAATATAAACTTGAATATTTCAGAAATAGTAAACATTTTTTAATATATTGTATTTAGAAAGTTTCTTATTTCAGTATGCTGAAGCAAATAGTAATATTTCATTTTTGTGATTTTTCCGCTTAAAAAAAAAACAACTTTTCAGCAATACTAGCTCTGTGCAGCAGTAGGTTATAAAGAAGTAGAAGTGAACCAGTCACCCAGACATAATCTGCATAATAAAAATGTATTGCTTGCATAGAGGCAGGTAATTACTTTCCCTTTCTATTCTGTACTTCCTAGAGGTAACTGTACTCTCCACATTCCCACTCCTTCCTCACCATCTAATTTAGTAACCAGCGCATATGCAGCAGGTCCCCCATTATGGCTCATAAACAATACTTTGAGATAATGCAAAGCTTGAACCTTATAAAATAGTGCCTGCCTGCTTACTGCGCTTGTTCATTTCCAGACTAAAGGGAACAAGACAGAATTTATTTATGTAGTTTAAGTAAAGTTTATCTTGCTTAAATAACATCAGAATTAAGGATTTAGAATTATGTCTTAGGGTGACAGATCACCTCTATAAACAACTTGTTTGCGATAGTAATAATTACTACTACAGAGATGTGGAGATATTAAATAAACACTAAATGAGAAGTATCAAGTATGTTAAGGGGATACTGTCATGGGAAAACATGTTTTCTTTTCAAAACGCATAAGTTAATAGTGTTGCTCTAGCAGAATTCTGCACTGAAATCCATTTCTCAAAAGAGCAACTAAATATTTTTATAGTCAATTTTGAAATCTGACATGGGGCTAGACATATTGTCAGTTTCCAAGCTGCCCCCAGTCATGTGGCTTATGCTCTGATAAACTTCAGTCACAAGTTGGAGTGAGATGAACCCCTTTCAGCAGCCTAACAACAGAACAATGGAAAGATAACCAGATAACAGCTCCCTAACACAAGATAATAGCTGCCTGGTAGACCTAAGAACAACACTCAATAGTAAAAGCCAAGTCCCACTGAGACTGATTCAGTTACATTAAGGGCAGGAGCATACGGACAGATTCGAGGAGATTTAGTCACCTGGTGCTTAATCGCCTCTTCTTTTGGGCGACAATCTGCCCAAAGTGCCTTCCCCCTGCTAAAATGAAAAATCGCCTGTGGCAATACACTCACTGTGCTTCAATTTCCTTAGTCCCCTGAAGCTGCCTCCAAAGGAAACTTCAGGCGATTTCGGAAATCGAAGACCAGAAGAAGAGGCGATTAGTCGCCAGCCGACTAAATCTCCCAGAAATGGTCCGTGTGACCTTACCCTAAGTAGGAGAAATAACAGCCTGCCAGAAAGTAGTTCCATCCTTTAAGTGCGGGCACAAGTCACATGACTTATGAGATGCAGAGAAACATACAAGATTAAAGCAAAGGCTTTTGAGTATTACCGGTTAGCAACAGTATCTTTGGAAGGGATACCATCAAATACAATGACTCTGTCAGCAAGATATGTGGCCATTATAAAATCGTGCTCCACAATAAAGGCAGTCCTCTTGGCGTGGAGTATAAATCTGAAATGAAATGGGTTGTTAATGATAAGAACAATAACGTGGACATATATAAAAAACAATTAAGCAAAAGTATTACCTTTTGATTACTCTGGCAGCTGTGAGACGCTGTTCAGAATCCAGATATGCTGATGGCTCGTCAATTAGGTAGACATCTGCAGCTTTACCTAAACACAGAGTTAAGGCCACCCTCTGTAACTCACCACCAGACAAAGATTGCACCTATTCACGAAAGGATATGAATTCAGCATGGGACTAATCAAACATACTGGTAAACAAATATATACTGGTACATGCACTTATTCTTCAGTTGTCTAGGTCTATCTGGCTCTCAGAATGGAACTTTATCATTTGTTTCTTTACAAGTGCTAATTTCCACTGGTGCAGCAATTTGTGCGATTAGTCTAAATGAAGCATGTCATTAAAATGTACTGCTGCATGTCTGTTATAAATCAATATGAAAGAATCCCTGTTGAATCAGTCTTAAAGCAGACTAACCAGTTTGATTTATCTTTGAACTGCATTTATCTTCTGTCTTATTAAACATGGTATCATGCAGGTCTGACATCCCCTCGTTACTAGAAGCCTTTTAGAGCCTAAAAATATAAACTTTTTGGGAATACCTACTATATAATGAAGCACGAACAAATAACAGGAGCAATGCACAACAAATTACCTCTTGATCAATTATACTTTCAATCTGCATTGGCTTCATCACATCTGTCACAAACTGTGGATGAGTGTAGGCGTCTCTGATCTTTTCATGCAGCAACTGGCGAACAGTTCCCTAATTGAAAAGAAATGTAAACTGAAGCTTACATTCAATCTAAAAATGTCTGTACATTAATGATCAAGTTCACAGCATGCTGCAGATATATTTGAGAGACACCAACATGAACTGCCCCTGTTATTAATTCAAAGGCAATATAGAAGAGAGAACTTACTGATGATTTGGGGCTGATCTTCTGTGGCTTATAACTCACATGAAGAACAGGTACTTCACCTGAAAATTTTAAATGTAAGGGTTTTAAAGGAGCTCTAATGAACATTGGACCAGCAAGAAGTATGGTATTCCTACTTACCTCCTTCATCGGGTTTTAGCCTTCCAGCAAGCATTCGGATAAAGGTGGTCTTTCCGGTCCCTAGAAATAAAAATAAACCCTTGGGTTACTGTCAGCAGAGAAACTACTGATCTGACCCACTTCATCCCATTTGCATGCGTGCAGTGTCAGATATGCTCTGTGAGCACTGGGTGGACTTTGGCCCAAAAACGCACACAAGAGTTTTTGGGCTGAAAACAACCCCATGTTTACAGCAACAAGTGCCCTGGCACAAAGTTAACAGATCAGAGATTTGTCCTCCAGCAGATAAACCATATTGTTGCCTTTCTAATAAGTTACTAATATAAAGTGGCTAAAAATGAGAGTGGAGGTTGAATAGCTTCTATCTTAGAAGGGGTGAGCAGAAATGGTCCACAAGTCGGGCTTATTAAAGGGCAAGGAAAGGTAAAAAAAAATAAAATCCCATTTTTACTTTCTTTAATGAAAAAGAAATCTATCTCCAATATACTTTAATTCAAAAAGGTGTGCCATTTTTACCTGAAACCTGACTGAAATTCTCCCTTCATTTACTGCTGTTTATAGGCTTTGCCAGACGGTCCCTAACTGCTGGGCAGGGAAACAGTCATACTTATGAACAGCAGGGGGAGCCCCCACCTTACTTCCCAGCCAAGCAGAACTACAGCAGCTTTGTTTCCCCGTAGAGCAGTTGGTGACTGTGTAGAGATTTGTAATGGATTTTATTTTTGTCTTTACATCCCCTTTACTGTTTCCAACTCCAGCTGCAGGGACAAAGATCATGGAGCCAGATTTAAACAGATAAACTGGGATTCTATTTGGAGGATTATTTTGCTGCAGCCACTGATTCTGCAGAGTTGGAGAAAGTTTGTATTAAACAATACAAAAACTATAAAATCCACATTAGATTATGTGACAACACAGGAGCCAATGCAGTCTGTATATTCTGATTATTAATCAGTCTTGCTGTATCAGCTTCTGGCAGATATTATTTGACTTGTCAGATCACACTGAGCATGTGCACAGTCTTGGTCTTGCAAAGATGTATAACAAAGTTACAAGATGACAGCCCCCTGTGCCCAACTTTGAAAGCATAAATCATTTGTTTGATTAGACTTTGTGGTGCAGTAAGTTTACAAAATACAGCATTTTCTATTTTTCCTTGTCCTTTAGGTTTCTTTCATGAATGCATTATGTAAATGTGCATCCATGCATTAAAAATCAATGCCTGGGTGACACAGGTATGGGATCAGTTATGCAGAAAGCTCTGAATTACGAAAAACATTTAAATGCTTTCTATTTTATCAAAATAACCCAAAAAAAGATTCCCCTTTTCTCTGTAATAATAAAACAGTACTTTGTACTTCATCCAAACTAAGATATAATTAATCCTCGTTGGAGGCAAAACCAGCAAAAAAGGAGAATTCCAAAGAGAAAAAGGAACTACTGAGAGCGTTGGCCTGTTTTCTTATAATGAATGAATAAAGGTGAAGATTTTTATGGATAAATCCCAGTGTGCATCTATACTTTTGAAAATATCTATACACACAGTAGAAATATATCATAAATGACTTTGCATTGTGCGAATTTACAATTGCCTACCATTCTCTCCAAGCATGACCATGATTTCAGAGTCTGTAAACTCCCCAGCAACGATCCTCAGTTGGAAATCTCCCATCACTTTCCTCATGGAGGGGTACTTATACATGCACATTTTTTTAATATCTTCTTCATTGGCAGTCTCGGCCACTTTAAAAACCAGAGAAGTGTCTCTGAACCTTAAGTTTTCAGTAGGAACGTAACCATCCAAGAAAATGTTTATGCCTGTTAGGAAACACATATAAACGCAATTATCGGTGGGACTTTCTCACATAGAAATCTCATTTCCACTGCCTGAGAATCCAGTGACGACATGCTTTCCGCCAATCCATACAAGACTTGAAAGGATCAATAACACCAACACATGAAAGTGTATTCATTTAATTCAAATATAATGCACTGTTGTCTGGTACTGGTAAAACAGGCTTGTTTGCTTCAGCAATTATCTTTCAGAAGCAAACACACCTGTTTTACCAATGCAGGGCAACACTACAGTATTTTTTCATTATTTAATAACTTTTAAATTTTTTTGATGTTCCAGTTCCTGTAAGCATGTTGTTATTAGTGTGTGTGGCAGTGCATTAGTGTGTCTTGTCGTTGAGTGCTGCAATTGTTTTTTTATTGGGCTTAAGTTGCCCACAAGAGGGTTCTATTCCAAGATTTTTATTTCAAGGTACATTTATTTAACAATTTTTTATGTTAAAGGATAAAAAAAAATACCTTCTCGGACACTGAAAGGCATGGTTACCACCCCATATGCACTTGGGACACCATACAAGCAGCAAATGAAGTCGGAGAGATAATCCAACACACTGAGATCATGCTCCACAACAATGATGTAGCTTAAGAAAGGAAAAAAACTAAGGTAAGGCAGCAATCAACTGTTGATACTATACATAAAAACAGTACCTATGACAAAAGTATGGCTACTCTAAGCCTTTGCCACTCTGGTTTCATTAGTCTTCTCTGTCTTCGCTTTTTCACAGTCACAAGATATTTGCAGAGGCTTCAGGCACTCAAACTGACAAAGAGCATGCAAATTGTATTTGTCTGTAGTGCGCTTTTATTTTCTTTAAAGGGGATACTACTATAGGTATTGCCTCATCATTACAATATTGTGCTGGGGGAGTAGCTAAGTATTATTAAATTTTGTATTACATTAGCAAGAGCAACTAGCCAGATCTTTGCTTTCGTTTTCTAACTTGTAGGTGACTGATCTTATGTCTCCAATGTTAATAAATACACCCCTAAAAGGAATTCTTCAGTGTGAAAATAGAAACCTGGTAAATAGATAGGCTGTGCAAAATAAAAAAAATGTTTCTAATATAGTTAGTGAGCTACAAATGTAATGTATAAAGGCTGGAGTGAGTGGACGTCTAACATAATAGCCAGAACACTACTTCCTGCTTTTCAGCTCTCTTGGTTTCCAATGAACCAATCAGTGACTTGAGGGGGGGCACATGGGCCATAATTGCATGGGGATAGATAAAGATTTTCTGACCTGGCCGATCAATCATCAGACCGATGTCGGATGAAAAATTGTAAGATGAACGATCGTTTGTATCCCACTAACCGCATGATAATTTGACAGATTGGTCGGACTTCCCTAAGATCGGTCGTTCGGCAGGGAAAGATCGTTGCGTCTATGGGGAGCTTAACGGACTATATTAGAAACTTTTATTTTGCACAGCCTCCTTACACAGTTTTTATGTTTACACTAAACTGTTCCCTTAAAAATTCTCTCTAAGTGATCACCCACACTGAGAATGTGTGAATGAGAATGTTTAGGATATCTTCAGAAGATTAACCTACCTACCATCACCACTATTTAGCATTTTGGGAAGAGGCATGGCAAATGTGGCAGTATTGGATGGGCAAACTGGTGCAGCATCACAGAATTTACAGCATTTTAGCAGACTTTATAAGTGACTTTCATATTGACCACATTGCTGGCTACATAGTTAGTTCCTGAAATCTAAAACTTCTCCCAATGGAGAAACAAAAGATCACAGAACAGCATGATTTCATATTAAGTATAAATTAAACCATATTCATAGGCTTATAATATAGATGGTCATACATGCCCAGATTTGGTTGGCAATAAGAATAATTCTAACTAAATTGTCTGTTTCAGCATGTGTGTTCAGCAAACCAAGGTGAGAGTCTACTCAGCTGTAGATCAGAGGAATATTTCATCCACCAATGCACCATGTCAGGATGCAAAGGAAGTATTGGCAGATGAGGAAGTTAACATGCAATTCCTATCATTCAGTTTGTGGGCCGAGAAGAATGGAACAATAAAACGTTGACATGCATATGACCTGTTGTGTGGGATCTGCTGATGGGGTAAAGCGATTGGACAGCATTAAGAGGCACATTTATTAAGGGACAGTTTTTTGTTTTTTTTTGGTGTCAAGATTCATACATTTGCGTTTTAATCCTCAAATTCAAATGTAACTTCGAATGTGAGATTTATCACACCTTGACCATGGAAACCATTCTAATTCAATATTCTCCACCTAAAACCTGACGAGTTCATGTACAAGTCAATGGCAGAAGTCTGTTGAATCATTTGAATACGTTATAGCCTTCCTGACATTGAAGTTTTTTCAGGAGGGAAAAATCATTTGGAATTTGTTTCTATCTTCAGGTCGGGACTATTCAATAGAATATTTGAGTTTCCAATTTTTTTCTTAAATAACCTCCCATTCAAGTTGTGAGTATATTTAAATAAAAAAAAAAAAATACATTTGATCTTTGATAAATCTTCCATAAGTATGACTAGCATATGGCGACCTTAGTATTTATCGAAACGAAAATTAATTAAAATGTGTATTAATCAGATGCTCTTCTAAATAACCAACCTTTGTGTGTAAAATGATTAGTACATACTGAAAAAAACAATAGTCTTACCGATCTGGATTAATCAGAGATCTGATGGTAATGGCAGCCTTAAGGCGTTGCTTGACATCTAAATAACTAGATGGCTCATCAAACATAAATCTATAATAGCAAGAAATAAAAACAGAAATTATATTAATGTTAAAGTTCCACATAACAGAAAGGCTGTCTCCCATTACCTCCATTATAATAACATTTTTTTAAATGATTTCCTTTTTCTCTGTAATAATAAACAGTAGCTTGTACTTGATCCCAACCAAATACTCGATCCTTATTGGAAGCAAAACCAGCCTATTGGGTTTAGTTAAGGTTTACATGATTTTATAGTAGACTGAAGTCATGAAGATCCAAATTACAGAAAGATCCATTATCCAGTAAACCCCAGTAAAATATTCCATAACAAAAAAGTGATAATGATTGGTCCTAATAGTTAATACACAGAACGTTTAGTTAACACTAGTTAGTTAACACTAGTGATCCACTTCATTATTGGCATTATCTGACAAATATTTAAATCCCATAATAGCCATTCCTTTTTTTATTAACAAAAGAGAATAAATCTTACATGTCGGCTTTCTGGATACAGACAACGGCACAAGCAAACCTCTGCAGCTCTCCCCCAGAAAGATCCTCCACATTTCTGTCTCTCAAATGAGTAAGGTCTGCAAAACAAATGTTTATTAGCATTCATCTCCTGTGCATACAGGATCTTCCAACTGCTTAAAAAAAGTTAGGAATTACCCACGAAAAAGTAATCACTAAGAAGGTGTGTGACAATACGAAGACAAAACCAAAGGTTGCTCTGTCTTTATGCAAGTGTCCAAAGTGGCTCTTGTACACAACATTTGTAAACACCCATAATAAAGAGCGTTCAGCAACCATACTACCAGTTAGGGGTCCATGATTCTTGGTGGATTTACAAATCAGATTAAAAGGTTAAAGGGATTCTGTCATGCTTTTTATGCTGTAGTTCTTATTTCTAAATTACACTGTTTACACTGCAAATAATTCACTTTATGATATAAAATTTCATTCCTGAACCAGAAAGTGTATTTTTGTTAGTTGTGATATTGGTGTGTAGGCAGCCATCTCAAGTGGTCATGTGCTTTCAGAACAAGCCGGCATTTTAAGGTGGAACTGCTTTCTGGCAGGCTGTTGTTTATCCTACTCAAAGTAACTGAATGTGTCGCAGTGGGACCTGGATTTGGACCATTGACTGCTGTTCTTAGATCTACCAGGCAGCTGTTATCTTGTGTTAGGGAGCTGTTATCTGGTTACCTTCACTTTATTCTGTTAAGCTGCTGGGGGGGAAAGCAAGGGGGTGATATCACTCCAACTAGAAGTACCTGAGTAACTGAAGTTTGTCAGAGCACAAGTCACTGGGGACAGCTGGGAAACTGGCAATATGTCTAGCCCCATGTCAGATTTCAAAATGAAATATAAAAAAAAGGGGTTTTCTCTTTTGAGAAACAGATTTCAGTGCAGAATTCTGCTGGAGCAGCACTATCAACTAATGTGTTTTGAAAAATTTTTTTTTTTTCCCATGACAGTATGCCTTTAAAGGAGAAGTCAACCTATAACGGGGTAAACCCCATGCCCCACCTCCCCTGGTCTACTTCCCCCAGGGCAACATGCCCCTAAGTTGCTACTCCTGAGCGTGAAGGTTGATCATGAAATTTCAATCAGAAAACTTTGTGACTTTCAGCGCATGCGCAGTAGAGCGGAACCGGCAAATGCTCCTACTGTGCATGCGCCGACAAACGATAAAGAATCCGGGGAAGAAGATGGCGCTTGAAAACTCCACGGTCAGGACCTGTGCTGAGGGGGTAAGTAGCAACTTATGGTCATTTTGCCCGGGGGGGGGGGGGGGGCAAGAAGGCCTGGAGCGAGGGGGGCATGGGGTTTACCTCGTTATAGGTTGACTTCTTTAAATTTGAAGGAAAATGAGCCACCTACATACATATATACAATGGAACATACATTCTTATACGCACCTAGTTGTTCACAGACAGTAATCTGTGTCTTTCTTTCATCTTTCCTATCCAATATGGTACCCACGGGTCCCTGTGTACACATTTAAAAGACAACTAAAGATTTTTTCATGACTGTCATGGAAAGAACACTGAATTTGAAACCGATTGTGCTAAAGGAATAACCAAGCAAGCTGTTCATACCAAACTGGAATTCCTAATGTAGTTGAAAGAAAACGATTAGAGTGAAATTACCTTTGCAGCTTTTGGAATTTGGTCCACATACTGAGGTTTAATGATGGCCTTCAGGTCATCCTCCAGAATCTTGGTGAAGTAGTTCTGCAACTCTGAACCCCTGAAATAGGTCAAGATCTCCTGCCAATCTGGAGGGTCCTTAAGAAGATAAACATAATAATAAGCAAAATAGCTTGGCAGTTTTTTCTCAGTTAAAATCTGATTCAGAAACTGGTTCACTCTAAGAAACAAAAATAAATGTATAGGAAATTAATGTACTGTAACATTTACTGGTAAGTTATGAAACTCTAAATACTGTAATAAATGCTGTATCAATTAGAAAACAACAACTTCCAGTTAGACAGCCCTGGAATAGAAACTCCATTGTATTAGTCATGAAGCAGGTCTAATACTGTGGAATACCCAAAAAGCAGTTGGGCATTTCAGCTGTCACTATTGACATTTTACAGCCTATACTTACATCATGCTTTCCAAGGTTTGGCTTTTGCTTTCCAGCCAAAATTTTCAATGCTGTAGATTTTCCGATACCATTGGTACCAACCAACCCAAGTACTTCTCCAGGTCGGGGAATAGGCAACCTATGTAAAACCAAAAAATATAAAAATATGTACAGTTTGCAATGCTCTTGTGGCTATAGCACTGTTCAATATGCAGGTGTGGATACAAAAGAGTGCAGAGTAACCGCTGCAAAGGTGACTTTATTAACTTGCTTGCTCATTATCAAGTGTATATTAACCAAACAGTGTACAGCCATTAAATGCAAAAAGTCCCTCCCACCATTCATGTGATTGGATTTGCAGCCTGGGTGGTTCAGGTAACACCAGCAGTGGCTGGTTGACCAATCACATGAATGGTGGGAGGGACTTTTTGCATTTAATGGTTGTACACGGTTTGGTTAATATACACTTGATAAAGAGCAAGCAAGCTTGAAACATGTGGTGTTAATAAAAGCACCTTTGCAGTGGTTACTCTGCACTTTTGTATCCACACCTACATTTTGGAATTATAGAATTACTGCTCTGGATGGAAGCATGGTGGTAAAGATACTAGAGTGACTAAAGAAGGGTTAAGGTATCAGTAACCTTGCCATTTTACCCACTATAGCACTGTTCAGTAATGTTCATGTCTTTCAATATCATCTAGTGACATATCACTTGTTCATGGGCCAGATTTTAAGCAACTGCTGCTCATCTATCACCCATTCACAGTTGATTAAAGGGAAACTATGGCTTAAAAAAGCTACCCCCAACCTCCCTTTAAGCAGGTTCCACAGAGTGAACTTGATACTGCTGAACTACAATGCCAAAACACCCAACAGTGTTAGAATGAAGGGAAGTTGCAAACTTAAAAAAAAAATTAAACCTCTTTAGACTTCAGTACTGCATAAAGTCCAGGGAATTTCTGAGCACCATAAAGAGTTTTGTATCTTAGGCCATACATGGATTATATATTAAAGTGTTCCCACAAGGTGCTTCAGTCTGTTGCAAACTGCAGCTGTTCTATCAAGCTAAGTAGAGGGAGACAGCAAACACTGCTAAACTGTAAATATACATTATGGGGCACATTTTCAAGAGGTGGAAATAAAGCTCTTCACAATGTAAAAGGGAAAGGTCTCTGTTCTCTATACTTGATTTAAAGGGATACGGTCATGGGAAAACCATGTTTATTTCAAAACGCATCAGTTAATAGTGCCACTCCAGTAGACTTCTGCACTGAAATCCATTTCTCAAAAGAGCAAACAGATTTTTTTATATTCAGTTTTGAAATCAGACATGGGGCTACCCATTTTGTCAATTTCCCAGCTGCATTAAAGCGTGATTAGAGCATAAGTCACATGACTTGGGGCAGCTGGGAAATTGACAAAATGTCTAGCCCCATGTCAGATTTCAAAATGAAATATAAAAAATGTGTTTGTTCTTTTAAAAAATGGATTTCAGTGTAGAATTCTGCTGGAGCAGCACTATTAACTGACACATTTTGAAAAAACATTTTACCCATGACAGTTTCCCTTTAAGGAGAAAATTATCAAAGGGTAAAAATATGCTCCTTTCCTCTACGACCAACACATACTGAGAAAAGCTTTTTCCTAATCTCTCTTCAAAACCCAGGGTTAGTAATATAGAATTGGCTCTCACTTGGCCTTCCCAATCTTTTGGGAAGCCTTTCCACTAGATCTTGAAAAACTGCTACTATTCAGCCACAAACTCATTACTAAGGGCCCTCACACAGCTGCTCAGTGGTGGTGGTGGCTATTATGACTTTTAATGCAAAACGTAACACAGAAAACAGGATGGGATGCAGGAAAAGAGTTGGTCCTGGCCAAAGGTGCAACTTTACTGATGCAGTGATCATCCAAAAGTGTATAGAATGACAAACACCAGGTATTGCAAAGGTAATTAAAGCTCTTTAAAACAGCTGATGGCATCTACAGAGTTGTACAATGCGCAGACAGGTGCATTTATTTTTCCACCTCATTTCAAATCTGTAATTTGCATCAGTCAAAAACATCAAGAATTGCTCACCTGTGAAGCTTGAAGGCATTGGCACAATATCTGTGGGTTGTCTCTTTCTCCAGATTGCTTGGCAAGTTGACAATTGACAATGCCACAAAAGGGCATTTCTGTAAGAAAATAAATATAAAACCAGTGCAACAGTTGGCAACAAATTTAACTTGACTGAATAAGTGTCTGCTGCCATACAGCTTGTCCTAGCTATAACAAAGGTTAACATTAAGAAATTACCTTGATACAAATACCACATCCAATGCACAAGGTTTCGGAAATCCATACAATTTTACTTTGTGGTGTCACTTCAATGCACAATTTGCCTACAATAAGAAATAAAAATTAGTAAACTGTTCCTGAGCAACAAGGTGTAACTGCAGCCAATCAAAACGGCAAGAGTCGTCTTCCCTAAGGCCATAGTTATGTCATAGCAAATAAAAGCACACAAAAATCATTCTATCATCTGAAATACATCTTAAGATTTCCCACTAATGACTGGACATCACATCAGGGGATAGATGCCTGGAACAAACTGTTTTAATTTGAGTCTACACAGGGGCAGGTTTGTGCACTTCTGTGACGCATTTTTGGCTACTTTAAATCTCAGCACTCAAAACATGAAAGCAGTTTTCTATACCCTAGTATTTATCCTAGAAATCCTGCGCTGCTTTATGATCAAAAAGAGGCAGGACCACTGACTTTACCCAGAAGGTATCACAGCTTATAGAAGAATAAAGGGAGCTGCCATTTCTCAGTTAGCTGCACCTAAATGTAGATTTTATGAATGTCTTGTTCAAGTCCAGATCACAAGTAACAACAAAAAAAAATCACTTACCCATCCTGACAACAGGACAACTCTTTTTGCATTCCTGACGACATTTCTTTGGCTTGCATTTGTCATGATTAACTATAGCTATTCTGGTAAGTTTGTCAGCCATGTTGTCTGTAGAAGTTTTGCTTTTTCAATGGACACCAACTTTAACACCTAAGAAAACAAAATTGTTAAACCTGGAACTGCATTTGGAGTACATGGAAAATAAGCAGCATACAATTTTATATCAAGTACTTCAATTGAAAGTGTTTTCAGCAGGCCAGGTAAACTACACACCACTGGGTAAATGGAATCTTGTTATGGAATGTGCATGTAGTGTACCATCTAGCACAGGAGGTGAATGGATATTTTTGGGGGGGTGGCTTTTTCTGTGTTAA
>JAMBMQ010000039.1:52945-63642 GCA_024363595.1 Xenopus borealis | reverse complement strand
ACGACGCGACGACTTCTAACATCGCCCTGGCTTACGTCATTGCGAAGCGCGGAAAAGACTGGCGGTCTGGTATGTTTTTGTTTGAATTTGGCTTGCCGGCTGTTGACATTGGATAGGTAGCGCTCTAGTCAATCGTCATGCTGTTTATGTTCGTTCTAATGCTTTATATGTCAGCTTGTGTGCATTGTTTTTACCCCTGCATGGTGGCACTTGTGACCTGCTCTGCCCTCGTCATATTGTGATGCAGTGCAGTCTGTGGCAGTGCTTGCTGCGCATCTAACCTCACGTTATCCACGAGTCTGACGGGATTTGTGCGACAGCCTTCAAGGACATTTAAACCTAAAATGGCATTTTATCCAATGAAAAGAAATGTAATTGTAGGCAACGTTCCACTGTATATAGCAAATCTATTTGCCATTGAAAGCCTGTTTTGTTTCTGTTTCTCAGTGGTTCAAAAGTCAGAAGTGCCAAGGCACAGCATAGTCAGGACTCAGGGGCAATCCTAATGCTGTCAGGAACAATTGTTTTTACCAATAACTTAAAGGATGTGTAACCCCCACCTACAAAAATGTAATCAGTGAACAGCTCTTTGAAATCTTTTGAAGGGGATTTTTTTACTGTTTGGGTTGAATTCTCCTGTATTTGCTTACTCTTAACAGTAAGGCTCCAGCATAATCACTTAGAAACCCTCCTCCTCTTCTAACCAATTCTGCCCCCTCCCTCAGGAATTTGCTTTGGTTGTTGACCAATGCGCATGCTCAGTTCTTCTCAGTTCAGATTACTAAACCCTTCAGTCTAACGGCCAATGAAGATGTAGCATTGGTGGTTCCCATAGAGTCTCTAGCTGTCTGATCCTATTTTTTTCTCTTAACCACTTCTCCTGAGCTCAGCTTGAAGGAGAATCAACCCAAATGTTAAAAACCCCTACCCCCCCAAACCTATATAGGCCTCCTCCCCCTCCCCCCACAGCCTACATGCTACTCTGGGCAAATGCCCCTAATGTTTTACTTACCCCTCCATGCAGATTATGTCCATCGGAGTTCACCACAGCCATCTTTTTTTCTTCAGAATCAGAGCAGTGTTTTGGCGCACGCACAGTTGGAGCAAATTTCCGGTCCCAAACAACTACATGCGCTGCAATTTACATCAATTTCAGTTGCATGCATAGTTGTTCAGGACTGGAAGGTTGCTCCAACTATGCATGTACCGAAACACTGTTCTGATTCCATAGATTACCGAAGAAAAGAAGATGACTGCCGTGAACCCCCGATGGACAGAATCTGCATGGAGGGGTAAGTAAAAAGTTATGGGCATTTGCCCAGGGGGGAGGGGAGTCTATATATGTTTGAGGAGAAGGGGATTTTTTACTGTTTGGGTTGAATTCTCCTTTAACCATTACAGTGCTCAACCCCAGCAAGACTTTTTATCAAAGTATGTAGTGCCTGTGTAACCTGCGTTCTGTATGAACTTTACAGCATACATGTCTGTTTGCACATGACAATGTAACCGATGATGTGTCAGATGGTAAATGGCAGCCGGGTGAGAGCTTCTATTTGTTTTAGGAAAATGTAATGGTGCTGGCAAATAGAGGGGGTATATGCAATGCAAGTCATATGGCTTGGGTGGGGAAAATATGCCCAACTTATATACATGGTAGGGAAATGTAGGCAATACATGTCCTTTAAAGGAGAATTCAACCCCCCTTGAAGTTAAGTGCTCATCTGTCCCCCTCCATCCCCTCCCTGCCTCACCCCTGCAAAGTCTTACTCCTGAATCCTTCTCCCCAGGCGACAGGAAAAGCAGAGTAAGCGCAGCACACAGCCGCCATCTTCGGTAATCTTCGCAATCTTCATGAATGGACCCTGTGTTTTGGCACATGCCCAGTTATAGCAAATATCCAGGTTTTGACAACTACGCAAAACGAACTCAAAACCCCTTTTAATTATCACCACAAGCTATAATGTGCAACTTATTTTTATGTCACAGGTACTGGTTCCGTTATGCGGAAACCCGTTATTCAGAAAGCTCAGAATTACGAAAAGGTCATCTCTTAGACTGCATTATAATCAAATAACCCAATTTCTAAAAAATGATTTCCCTTTTTCTCTGTAAAGTACCGTGTGCTTGTTCCAAACTATGATATAAGTCATCCTTCTTGGGAGCAAAACCAGCTTATTGTGTTTATTATTTAAATGATTTTCTAGTAGACCTAATATGAAGTATAAGCTATGGAAAATTACGTTATCCGGAAAACCCCAGGTCCCCAGCATTCTGGGTAACAGGTCCCATACCTGTAGATCAAAAAATAAAATTATCTTTCATGCCTACCTCAAGAGAGTAATGTGGTAGAAGAGCACACATTTTTATTGCCACTGTTCCCCTGAAGGGCAGGGCAGACCTATGCATCACCCTATCATCTGATTTAGTCACATCCTACTGCCTTGTATTGAGCTTCGCTTTATTCAGAATGCAGCATAAAGGGAAGCATTTCATTTATCTAATTGTTTCTCTTTTTATTTCTCTTCTGTAACTGTCCAAAATAGACACGTCTGAGTTATATTCCTTTTTTTCAGGTTTTCTGCAACAACTCCAAGCTTTTAGACACCTGACTGTTTTTTTCCAAAAGGAAACCAGGTTTGGGATTTTAATATTATAACCATTTACATAACAATAACCTTATTCTTAACATTGTCTCTGTATGAGTCTGCAAATGTCTAATTTCTTTTTATTTTTTCTATATGCCTATACAAATATAATACATCTATTTATAGATATTGCAATTGGAGTTGCCGAGTACTCATTGAAGACGTTTCAATACTCAATCCGAGCAGCTTCTTCAGTTCAACTGAATGTCATACCACAATAAAATCATAGACAACTTAAAGGGGTGGTTCACCTTTAAGTTAACGTTTAGTTTGTTATAGAATGGTCAATTCTAAGCAACTTTTTTTATTGGTCTTCATTATTTATCTTTTTTATTATTTGCCTTCTTCGGTCACTGACCCCATATAAAAAAACAAATGCTCTGTAAGGGCTACAAATGTAGAGTTATTGCTACTTTTTATTGCTCATCTTTTTATTCAGACCCTCCCCTATTAATATTCCCTATTAATATTCCATATGCTCATTCAAATCAATGCATAGTTGCTAGGGTAATTTGGACACTAGCAACCAGTTTGCTAAAAAAGCTAAATAACTCAAAAACCACAAATAATAAAAAATGAAAACCAATTGCAAGTTGTCCCAGAATATCACTCTCTACATCATTGATTTTCAACCTTGTGCCTCCAGCTGTTAAGAAACTACAAGTCCCACAATGCATTTGCCTGACTGTGGCTGTCAGACTCCTTCATTGCATTGTGGGACTTGTAGTTCCTTAACAGCTGGAGGCACAAGGTTGAAAATCACTGCTCTACATCATACTAAGGGGCAGATATACTATTGGTTGAATTTCGAAAAAAAATTTCAAATTGAATTTTGGGGTATTCGATAGTCGAAGTAGCCCAAAAATGTGAAATTAGAATCATTTTGACCCTTGGTAAATGTGCCCCCAAGAGGTGAGCAACCCCTTTAAAGGTGTGCAACCCCTTTAAGGTGATAGTTGCAAGTGATGCAGATTTGAATATGGACATTTTACTTTAGTATTACTGAAATATTTCGATGAATTTTGTTGACATTCAGTATTCAGCTAGAATTAAATATTTTAGAAGCAGTGCATAGATACATCAATGTATATTTATGCATTCTGTGCCTCAGCACACAATTCTTTCCTTTTGCTCATAACCTTTTCCTGTTTACAGGAAATGACAACACCTAACAAAACTCCCCCAGGCGCTGATCCTAACCAGCTGAAAAGGACTGGAACAGTTCGAGAAATAGGCTCGCAAGCTGTTTGGTCTTTGTCATCTTGTAAACCAGGTGCCTCTAAATATTGTTTTCAGGGTTTTCACCAGGCAAAAAAGTAATACTTAGCAATGAAGTTTCCAGGGATCTAGATAAAGACTCTCCTGCAATTAAATGTTTGTCTGTATTAATTGTACTCATATATGTAGAACATATGTTAAATGAAGTAATTTGACAGGGTAGTTTACCCCACGTTCTGAGCAAAATGCTGATGACTCCTCCCAAATTTTAATATATTATTTATTATTAACATGTATTTATATAGTGGCAACATGTTTCATAACGCTGTGTATACACAACAAATGACTGCATATAACAGAATTACTCTAGACTCATAAGGTTTGCTAAAATAGTTTTATGTAGCATCTATTTTTACTCCTAAAACAGGCGTCTGTCAGAGGCACATCATAAAACTACAAAAAATGGATGCCGTTAACTGGGTTTTACTAGAAAGTACCAGCAGCATATGAGCAGCTGCTTTTGTGTTTGGTTAGGTGCTAATAGATATTATCGGATGTGAAGCTACAATGTACGTTAAAGAGCTTGTAAGGTGTCATTAATATTTAACTGTTAAAACAGGGGAGTCCGTCCAACCTTTTGGCTTCCCTGGGCCACACATGAAATACACAAACACTTTTCATTTGTAAAAGTAAAGAAAATGCACAGAAAAGAACTACAATACCAGTTGGATAACCAGATATACACTGGGATATGGGACACCTGGATATTAAATAGACTTATTATATTATTATTATTACTACTAACTGGGTAATGGGCAGAGTCCCCCCTCCTGCCTACTCCTATATCCTTTGCAACATGAAATTTCCTTGGGAACCAAGCATTTCAAGCTGGGCTGCATTCATACGTATAAAATACCCCTGTGTTAAATAGTATATTTTAATCCATTTATCTGAATTCTTATTCTTTTAATTTTTCAAGGGTTTGGAGTTGATCAGCTACGAGATGACAATTTAGAAACCTACTGGCAGTCAGATGGATCACAGCCTCATTTAGTCAACATACAGTTTCGGTAAATGCATGATATATGTATGATATCCAAGTACAGAGCTTTCTTGATAGCAAGTTTTTGGATATGTTTCTGTGCAAACCTTTAAAGGGGTTGTGAAGGCAAAAAATAATGGTCCTTTTTCTTGGGCTCCACCCAAAAGAAGCCAATCTTACGCATCTCATTTCCCATTGCTCTCAAAGCTAGCTGCAGAAATCCTTTGATGGCCACCGGCAGGATTACTGTTAAACAATCGTAAATTGCTTAAAGGGCACCAACCATAACTAGAATTATTTACTAATTAAAGACACTATGTGAAAGTTGTTTGTATAATGTATATCATCAGCTCACTATACCTTCTGCAAAATCTCCCCTATCTCCACTGCAGTTCTAGCTGAGGCAGGCATCTTGGTTTTCACTGACTCCTCCTACCTATATCTTCACAGCCAACTGCAGCTCTGAAATCTCACACATGCTCAGTTGAAGTTTCTTGGTTTCATAGTAAACTTTCTAAGCTATTTTCAAATCTGCCAAACTTCTATTAGCTGCTGTTCAGTAGTGCTGCCACCTTCTGAAAGTTAGCGTGTGCCCTTCATTTGCATAATGACATCACCAGCAGGGGACAAGAGAGGGAAATCTCATGATACTTCTAGTGGAGGAGTTTACTAAAGCTATGCATTCTGGGTAGAACACTCAGGGCAATGCTACAATCTGAGCATGCTCCTGAATTCATTTGCATGTTGTCACAGTATGGACTCCCTCCCAGTGAGAGAACCCATTTGACAAAGTATGGGATTTTTTTTTAAATGGCTGTTTTTTTTTTTCAATGAACTTGTGCATCTCTTGTTATGTTATTCAGTAGCAACTGAGGAAATGTTTTTTAATTTTGAGGTCAGGAAGAATACTATTAGGGTTGCTGCCTTTAATATGTGGGTTCTCCAAAAGCTTTTAAGGAGAACTAAACCCTAAAAACAAATGACCTAAAAATGCCATATATTATATAATGAAATTTTTGCACCAGCCTAAAGTTTCTGCTTTTGAATAGCAGCAATGACCCAGGACTTTAAATTTGTCACAGGGAGTCACCATTTTGGAACTTAGGGGCCATCACAAATTATCAAGCAGAAAATGAGGTTTGCCTGTAATATAAGATGATGCTACAAGGTAGGTTATTAAAGTGGAACTCCACACAAACATAACTTAAGCTTTTTGAAAAATAAACATAATTTCAAGCAACTTTGCAATACACATCAATTAAAAAATATGCAGACTTTTCCTGATTTTTTAAGTTTTGGAACAGTTCCCTAAGCCCAGCCCCTTGCTCTCCTGTTCATCTGTCTGACTACTGTTACTTTGTATTTGTCCTCAGCCTGCATCCTCCAAACCCCACAATTCCCTGCACATGTGATTTCAATAAGGAACCGAACATCACCTTAAATTGTGGCATTCAAATTCTATGTGTACTGTATATTGAGGCTTAATAACTGACAGCAGCACAGAACATGTGCAGTGAATCAGCAGAAAAGAAGACGGGAGCTACTGGGGCATCTTTGGAGACTTAGATCTTTACTGCTAAAGGGCTGTAGTTGTCTTGGACTGGTACAGAAGCCTAAAACATTTACAACATTTCTACCCTAGTTAAGCTTTAGTTCTCTTTTAAAAGGGATAAAGCATTATAGAAAGGATAAAGATTGAGATTAAGGGACATATTTATCAAAAGGAAAGCGAGCAGAGCTAATTTATGCCCACAAGCGCAGTGAGCAAAATGCAATGCCAATCACAATTCATGTTCTCACAATGCACTTAACGCTATTGCTCTGCGTCTGACGCAAATGACCTTGATAGCTCCAGGATTCCCTTGCATCAATAGGAACAGCAGTGCTCAGATCAGGAGGGTCTGAGCTGTACGAGTGCAACTATGTAGAAGTGTAAGGAGCGTATTTAGACACAAGTACAAAAAGGTGTTTAACGCTCAACTCACTGTGGGGAAAAGTGTGAGAGTGCAAGTGTGCTTGAGAAAATGAATGAGCCATAGAGGGTTTAGGACAATGCACAACTGTTGTTTTTTTTTGTGTTATTGTGCAGTATGAAAATATACAGTTTTAGTGTAATAATTATATTACACTGGCACATTCCTATCAATGGCCATATCTAATTACAAGTAGTGATTATCTAAACTGTGCAGGACATGGAATCAAATCTTTTAGTCATGGTTTTTTATTTTTTTTGTCTTGTAGAAGGAAGACAACTGTTAAGGCTTTGTGTATTTATGCTGATTACAAGTCAGATGAGAGTTATACTCCAAGTAAAATATCCGTCAGAGTGGGAAACAACTTTCACAACCTCCAAGAGATTCGGGTAGGTTGATTTTTACCTGAAACTTTTTTTTTGCCTTTAAGTTCTAATTAAAGGAGAAGCAGAAGAAGAAATCTTTCTTTGTTTCTGTTTTAACCCCCTTCTATTGAATGCTGAGCAGGGTTGTATTATGCCTGGTAGTCCCAGTGAACTGCCTCATTTATATAATGTGTTACAGTGTAGGACAAAAGATACACCTTCATAATCACTGCTAAGCTAATCACCTCTGAAATGTTCATTAAAAGTATTGTCTGCAAGGCAAAACAGTTAACACACATTATATAATGCTATGCATTGCTTACTTCAGTTCAGAATTAAAAACATCCTTAAAACCAGTACACGACTGAAGGCCGACATTGACTATATTCATTATGTAAAAACTTTAATGTAGTGAAACTTAAGGAGGCCATACTGAGAGTGAACACTAGGGTTATTTATTAAAGGGGTTGTTCACCTTGAGATAACTTTTAGTATAATGTAAAGAGTGATATTCTGAGACAATTTGCAGATTGTTTTGATTTTTTATTCTTTGGGATTTGGGAGTTAATTAGCTTTTTATTCAGTACCTCTTCAATTTGCATCTTGAGCAATCTGGTAGCTAGGGCCCAAATTGCCTTAGCAACAATGCAGTGATTTGAATGGGAGACTGGAATATGAATAGGAGAGGGCCTGAATAGAAGGATCAGTAATAAAACATAATAATAACAATACATTTGTAGCCTTACAGAGCATTTGTTTTTTATAAGGGAGTCGGCAACGCCCATTTGAAAGCTGCAGTGTCTGAAGAAAAAAAAAAATAACCATAAAACATAAATAATGAAAAGTTACTCAGGCCATTCTATAACAAACTAAAAGTTAACTTAAATGTGAACCACCCCTTCACCCTTAAACATTTTTCTAATTGGACTTATAAAGGGTAAAATACAGTTTTTTCAGTGAAAACAAAAAAAAAAAAACTTAAAAGTCCAATGACAAAGTTACTCCAACTCAGACCTGCCGAGAACATGTAAAAGTCATTGTTAAAGGAGAAGGAAAGTCTTCTACTTTGGGGGCGACAAATGTTAGGCACACCCAAGTGATTGTATTGACTTACCTGAGTTTGGGTTTTTTCTTAAAGCGTCTCTTGTAGGGGCTCTTCTTTTTACTTGCTTGGAACTTTGGGAGTTTCTTTTGGATCAGATATCCTCTCCCTAGAACTGCTGTCACTTCTACAAGTTTGTCTTCTTCCTACATAAAAAAGATGGCTGCTGGCCAGACTGTAACACTTTTTAAGTGTTGACAGGTATAGTTTGGTGACTCCGCCAGGTATCTATTAGAGGACTATCTTCCAGACAGGAAAACGTACATGTAGATCTTCTGGCATGGTCATTTTGTTTTTCCAAAACTAACCTTTTCTCTCAGATTTTTCCACATAAAGATACTTTTTCATTAAACAAAGTTCTTTTAATGGTTTAAACTGATATAAACTGTTAAAGTGAAAGTAATTAAAGTTAAAGTAATTCCCTGCCCTGTCTCTATGCCTAAGGCATAGAGGTGGGGCAGACAATATTTGATTGACAGCTGAGAATTTTACATGTTTACAACAGCTAAGAATGCTTTAATAAAAAAGTGAATTTGGATTTTATGCTAATTTGAAAAGGACTTTTACTGTACAGCTTTTTATGTCTGGGTGACAGGTAACCCTTTAAAGGAACAGTTCAGTGTAAAAATAAAAACTGGGTAAATCGGCTTTTCAAAATAAATGTTTCTAATATAGTTAGGCAAAAATTTAATGTATAAAGGCTGGAGTGACTGGATGTGTAACAGAACAGAATACTACTTTGTGCTTTTCAGCTCTCTAACTCTGAGTTAGTCAGCGACTTGAAGGGGGGCCACATGGGACATAACTGTTCAGTGAGTTTGTAATTGATCCTCCGCATTCAGCTCAGATTCAAAATCAACACTTATGACCCATGTGCCCTCCCCCTCAAGTCACTGGTTACTGCATGGTAACCAATCAGTGGAAACCAAGACAGCTGCAACGCGGGAAGTAGTATTCTGGCTATTATGTTAGACCTCCAGTCACTCCAGCCTTTACATTTTACATTTAAATTACATTTTTGGTTAACTGACTATATTAGAAACTCTTTTATATTTTGCACAGCCTATCTGTTTACCCAGTTTTTATTTTTATACTGAACAACGCCTTTAAGATAAGAAACTATATTTTATTTGTATATTTTTCATCTCAATTTATTTTCTACCCTCTTTTACTCTCCAGCAACTTGAACTGGTGGAACCTAGTGGATGGATACATGTTCCTTTAACTGATGCCCATAAAAAACCAATTCGGACCTTTATGATTCAGATTGCCGTTTTGGCCAACCATCAGAATGGGAGAGACACTCACATGAGGCAAATCAAAGTGTTTACACCAGTAGAAGAAAGCTCAATTGGCAGGTTTCCCAGATGTACAACCATTGATTTTATGATGCATCGCTTCATCAGGTGATTGAAGCCTTATCAGGAACAATAAAAGGCTTCCACATCATTTGTTCAAATGTGAACACTTTTAGCTTTTTGGTTTTTTTATTTAAGAAATGTTTTACTTTGTTATTAGCTGTTATTTTTAATTCTTAACCTCACATTTACCTGTTAAGAAATATTAATGGAAATGTGATAATTATATATATATTTTATCTCCGCCCATCATTTACTGTTATGTACGTATTTAATAAATGTTTTAATGTTTTTTTTTTAAATAAAAGTTAAATATTTACATTTTCAAAGATGTGTAATTCCATCACAAGCATTTCTCGTCCAACTGAAGTTTTTTCCATTACACCACTTTGTGGTTACTTTAACGGGTTTATCTGATATTTCATGCCATCCGGGTGCCTTTAAAGAAGGCTTTGATCATGCAATATAAAAATTTTTATTAATACAGATGAGACACGAGCAGTGTGCTATTGTTATTTATTGGGTTTCAGTTTCAGGGGTTTCCTTTAAGTGTTCTTGAACACTTAAAAGGATACTGACACCGGATAATAAGCTTTTTTAATATCTATTATAACATTATCTTTGAATGCTATTTCTAATTTTTCTTAAAAAATATTTGCCTGATGCTTTTACATTACCTTTCTTACCTCCATGCTCCTCTATGTGGGGGCTGCCATATTTGTGCAGCAGGAATTGGTTAGCATTAGAAACTCTAACTGACAAGTTAAGAAAGGACAGGCAGGTTGGCAAAACAGTCAGGTTTAGGAACTTCGAGTAAAAATTACTTACAAAAGCAGAACTATCAGCAAAAACATGAACTATAGGTAACTTTTAGGGGCAGATTTACGAAATTCACATGAATAGATCGAAGTTCAATCGAATTCTGATCGTACGATTTTTTTTCAGATATTCGAATATGAAAATTTGACAACTTCGATCATCCGTTAATAGTGCT
>JAMBMQ010000039.1:21923-35979 GCA_024363595.1 Xenopus borealis | reverse complement strand
ACTGCATGCAAAAGAATCTGATATCCATCGTGACATCTCTTCTGGTTGCAAGTGGGCAGAATGGATGTGAGTAGGGCTGCTGGTTCATTACTGTAAGAGAAAAGGATCTTTCCACTGCATGCAGGACTAAATCGCACCACTAAGTAGGGTTGACACATAACCCCTTTAAAACCAAAGGCATATGGAATCCACAGCCTCCATGGCTAATTAGCAATTCATTTAGATGCATGCTGCAGACTGAACTGATTTATGTGCAGCCATGCATCATGCATCTAAATGAATAGCTAAGTAGCCATGCAGGCTGTGGATTTCATTTGTGATTGGTTTTAAAGGGATGAGGTGGCAACTCTACAGTGAAGGGACTTGAAGCGCTCAAGATTCTTTTATGTGTAAGTGTAATACTTTGTTTTACTTTTTATAATAATCAAACAAATACATTATGAGCGCTGCCCTTGCTGTTAAATAGTCTTTTTTAGAAGAGGAGTTTTGGCACTTGCTGGTTGGGATTGACTTGATATGGTCTCCTGTTGCTGGGGGTGTGTAAATAGGCAATTCTGCTGTACAACCAAAAATTAGCAGACTCCACCTGTATTCCTTTGCATGTAGTTTCCATTGGAAGTATTACACTGACTGCTCTGGTGGTCTAGAAGACTCACTATTAATGTGTTAGAAATGGAAGATTAATTTCTGCATAGTTAACTGTCTGTGTGCTGGAACACTGAGATCTAGTTTTATTTTTCTCCATAAAAACCAACCTACTGTGCTACGGGTGGTATTTGTGTTCCCTCACTCTATAGCCTCTGGCTCTGACCATTATGATCTGATAGTCTCTGGCCTCCCTGTAACAGCCCGATCCAAATGACTGCTTTTTGGTGGGGTCTTCCTGCTGTCTGGGCCCACATGTCCCTGACTTCTTTCTCTATACACCTTGTGGCTTTTTGTGCCAGGCTTCCTCCTCTTTCTTGTCACTCCCAGACTGCTGTGCAACTTCCTGCAGCCCTGGCATCACTGTGCAGCTGGTTGCTAGGCAATGCTTACTGCAAACAGACTCAGTGGCTGCTCCACTGTAGGGGAAAGCTACAGGAGGGTGGTAAGTGCAGGATTCTGCAATACCTCCCTACATTTTTATAGGGCAAATCCTACCAGAAATTCTTGAAGCAGACCCAGCCAATGCTCACGGTAGCTTGTTTGTCTATTGAGTCTGAAATCAGAACTGGTACCCATTGTAACTAGGGTTGCCACCTTTTCTTCAAAAAAATACCGGCCTTCCTATATATTTAGCTTTTTTTCCTATTAATTACATTCGGATAACCATCAAAAATACCGGCCAGGCCGGTAAAATACCGGCCAGGTGGCAACCCTAATTGTAACTAGCAACAAACTGAGAACAGTATGCTATGGTTTAAATGCAACATAGAATACTTCAATGTTTAGATATCTGGTCCCCTTGGGAACTATTCTCTGAACAAGATTAATGCTGGTCAATGGCCCATACTGAAACATTTGGATTTCTGTTTTTTTTCTATCCTGTTTTGTTCATCCTTTGTTTGGGCTCTTATTTTTTGCTCACTGGATAACATAAAACTTTGACACTGGTATAGATATACGGGAATCAATGTATACTTCTGCATTATCCTTGTATACTTCTGTAATTCTCAGATCAAGCTTTTTATAAAACTATTTTAGACTTTAGCGACTTTAGGCCCAATCATAGGCTGCAGAAGATGTTTTTCCTTGGGGGAACCAAAAATATGGGAGCTATACAGGGAGCAAAGCACGCCACAGCAAAATATATCAACCATGCCCACCGTTTTGTGACACTCCCACACAGACTGATTAAAACCCACCAATGCTAAAACCCACGCACACGGTTTTAAGAGAAATATTCTAGCAGGGCTAATTTTTGTGCAAGTTTAATAACACAAAGTAACCCAGTTTTTTGATCATTCAAAGTACAATGGATCAATAGAAGGCTGGTATCACTGCACTGTAACACTGCATTCACTACATTATACAGTTTATAATGTCAGAAACATGTAGCTAAATTACCACCCAAAATGTGGCCTTTGTGTTTTGTGACTTTAACTTTTGCTAGAAGAGCTGGCATAATTTTTTCATGCTGTATGGTGGAGTGCACACATATTTAGTATGTAGGAAGTGCTGCACAAGCTTGTGATATATCCTTGTGTGTTAGGACCAACTTTTGTCATGTGGCATTTACTACCAGGCAGATAGCTGGTACAGTGTTCACTTTCTTTGTCATCTCCAACATATTATACCAACATTGCTAAATGCAAAAGCATTAGAGAAATCACCCCAAGCACATGATATGGTGATAGATTCTAGCACCAAGAAGATTAATCAGTGAAACACAGTGGAAACGGACACCCCAAACATTCTATGTACAGTTATATTGAGTGGTAATACACACCCTAATTGCATTTGTAGGTGAAACAATAACAGCAACAATTTGGTTGCCACTGCATACTTCACAGGTGCTAATTTGCTCAGTTTTGGTAAATGAGCCCCAGTGAGTAACCATATCCCAAGCACATTATACTTAATGTGAATTGTATTTGCTAGCACACTAGTGAATCATATAAAGGTATGGTTGATGGATACTGAAATATCAAGCAGATCACATATAACTATGGATACTGGCATCTTAACTAATGTACAGAGATAGACAGTAGACATTGATACCCTGTGCGTTCCTTGCTTCCAATCCCAAGATGCATAGTATCTGTAGATAAAGTACTGCCACCCAAGGTGGGAAATTTAAACTTATAACACTACACTCATCTCCCTCCTATTGGTTAACTGCTTTGTCAGATTTTAAAACCAATGCACCACAACCAGGGCACAGGCCCCCAGCTAGTAGATAAGATAAGGCATATTTTACCCCAGAATTTAAAGGTAAATAGCAGTCTGTGGACAGCATTTTATTATTTACTGGATTGGCTGGGAGAAATTAGTTTAATAAGATAAGTTAAAATCAGGCAGAAGCAGCTTATGGTGACTGGTCGCAATTTTTGGGGCAATCTCATGATTCCAATACAGATGGGGCCCAATGGCTGTTAAATTAGACTACTGTCAAATGGATCTCTAATGTATGTTAATTTTTGTGCGAAAATATAAGTATATAACAAATACTTGATTTAGGCAAGAGTGAATTATTCCCATAGTTCTTAATATGACACAGATGATTGAAAAATTAAATAAAAAACAGGATAAATAACAAAAACAAAGTTAGTTGGGCTGCAACAAATGCATTTAAATTACATCCAATAAGTGCAGCCATATTATTATTATATTATCATTTCAAGTCTCCTAAGAAGACTGCAGCCAGCTTAATGTTTCAGATCACATGATGTGTCCTCTGTACTAAGAGCAAAGACTTTTTCGTTGCATATGCCGGGAGTGAATCAAAGATGGGATTTTTGCAACTTCCCAAAATATTTGTAACAGTGATAAATAATGGACTGATAAATAGAAAAATAGCATATACTGTAAACACAGAGAGGTGTCTTCCAGAATATATCAGCAATATTAATTTTATTCTCTTTTCCCCCCAGAAGGAACAAGTGGAGTGAAGGTGCCTTGTATTCCAGCTAAAAGGCCCAATCCTAAAAGACTCCGAAACTATCAGTTTCACATGGAAATCGGGAAAGGAAACTTTGGCAAGGTATGTGATTGACTCCCCAGTACTGATATTTTTAGGTGTGTTTAGCAATGGCAAGGTGACTGGAACTGCAGTGTGCCACTGCTTTGGAAAAACATTCAGTGTTCAACTGGGGGAGGTGGGAGTTTTCTCCCAATGCTCCAATGGACCAGTCTGAACTGGGTAACATTAAAATTCATACTTTATCCTGTTGCCAACTATTCACCTCCAACCAGGACAATTGCAATTAAACTATAGGAACCATGCATTAACATAAGTGCCGAGCCAAGTAAGCCGGGTGCCCCAGGCCAGTGATTTTCAACCTTGTGCCTCCAGCTGTTAAAGTGATACTGACACTAAAAAATGAAATTTAACATATGAATGTACATTAATTGTTACCTATAGGTCATGTTGATCATTTTTTGCTGAGAGGTTTGTTTTTGTGTATAACTGTTAGCTGAAATTTCTAAGCTTGACTCTCTGACACCCTGACACTCTTACTTTGCCAGCCTAACAGACCCATCTCAGTCTGTTAGTTACAGTTTGTAATGATAACAGATGCCGGGTGCACAAATATGGCAGCCCCCTCATACAGGAACATGGGGGATCAGACAGGTAATGTAAAAGCATCATGCAAATACCTTATGGCAAAGTTAGAACTAGCTTTCAAAGCCAGTTATTATAATAGAGGTAAAAAAGAGTTTGACTTCAGGTGTCAGAATCTCTTTAAGGAACTACAAGTCCCACAATGCAATGAAGGAGTCTTACAGCCACAGTCAGGCAAATGCATTGTGGGACTTGTAGTTTCTTAACAGCTGGAGGCACAAGGTTGAAAATCACTGCCCTAGGCAACCCAGCTGACTACGTCACCCCCAAGCGTAGCAGTGCGCATGTGAGGAACAGCGCAAGTGACAATGAAGCAAGAATGCGCATGTGCAGAAGAGCGTGCACTTGCAGGAACTGCTGTCACCGCTTCCGGACAAAACGGTCTGAACTAGGGGAAGGCATCAGCATTGCGCCCTAAGCATGTGCCTCTTCTGCCTACCCCTAGTTCCAGCCCTGATTAACATAACTATGATCAAGGGCCCTGGCGCAGGTAGAGCAGCCCCACCCTCAGCGGTTTTAGCTCTGAAACAATGTATCACAACTAATTTTTTTCCAGGCTGAGAATCTAATGTAAACAACACATTGCATACTTATATTACTCTCCTTTCAAGATCTGCTTATCATAGAACTTGCAAGGCATTGTGGGAATTTGAGTCTTTGCTAAGGATGAGCTAAGTACAAATACAAAGTTACAATATTGTGCACAGTTGGTGAAAGGAGAGGCACAAATTCTAAGAAACAGTCCAAAATTACTTTAAAAACAAGTACATTCATTGAAATCTTTAATGAATTTGTAGTTGTATCAGAATTATTCGGTCATTGAATATTTAAAGAGGAACTCCTGCTTCCAAACCAAAATTTGATAAAGAGGTCCACATAACACAGAAACCCCTAATATACTCATCACAGTTATCTGTTTCTTTAAAAAGTATGAACAAATGCAATTTTCTATGCGAAAATCCAACTGTTTAACAGTTCTTCTCTTTCTACATCATTTGAAATCCTGGCAGTGAAGGAGGGTCTAAAACACTGATGTAACAAATTGTCTAAAGACAGCATGCAGAAAGTAAATAACTCATAATGCATTGCATTGTGATGTTCCATTCCTTAAAGGAATTGTTTAGTATAAAAATAAAAACTGGGTAAATAGATAGGCTGTGCAAAATAAGAAATGCTTCTAATATAGTTAGTTAGCCAAAAATGTAATGTATAAAGTCTGGAGTGACTGGATAACATAACATAACAACATAATAACCAGAATCCAACTTCCTGACTGGTTACCCTGGTGACCAGGCAGTAACCAATCAGTGACTAGGTACTTAGGGGCATTTGCCCACGGGGAGAGGTAGGCTGGGGGGAGGAGGGGGGCCTATGGGGGTGGGGGTTAGCGCTGGAGGGGTTGAATCCCCCTTTAAGTAACGTTTGTGTGGATTTCCCCTTTAACAAAAACAATTGTTGTCTGATTTGGCTTTCTCAGGTTATGCTGGCGACATTGAAGAACTACAAGGAGCAAGTGGCAGTCAAAGTTATCCAGAAGAAAGAAAAGGAATCACATGTCAACAAGATCTTGGCAGAGGCACGGACCCTTAAGATCACTAAAGGTTGTCCCTACCTCTGCCGTGGATATGCAGCATTCCAATCGAAGGTACATTATAGAGCCAATAGTGCCATGCAATTTGTTACTAGTGGCCTTACTAGAGACACCAGAAGAGCTAATTTATAAACACAAGTACAAGAGAACTAAGGGCAGTGCCTAATCCGTTTCATCCCCAACAGTTACTCCTATGGCTCCACAGGTGCCCCTCTGTACCAGCCCTCTACTGCATGAGAGAGCTGGGGTCACACAGGGACTAGGTTGTCTAGAACTGTATAGTGTTGCAATATCTGGCTGTATGGCTGTAGATTAGTTACAGAAATATGTAAACACTGCAGAAGAGACTTCATACTTCTCAAATGTCTTGTCCTGCCTTACATGGCAATCTGTCTCTGAGACCTGCATTGTTATTAACTACTTGCAAAGCAAGATTAATATTTTATTGTTCCACATCAGCCCACAGAGGTGCAGCAGCATCTTTGGCAATATATTGTGTGAGTTGCTGAGCCTGATTATTCTCCATGTGCCTTTACTGATTACATTCACAGCTACACAAACGTACCTGCATTTCCATATTCACATACACCATTTACATCCACGTTACACTCCCTGATTCTGGATATGCAGGAATATAATTTCTTCTGGAGTGGTATAAATGTTTCTTATCCCTGTACATGGTTCTGCTCTTATGTTAATGGGAAATAGTTTGTTTGGTACAGGATCAGCCAATCAGAGCACACCCACTGCAGATTTTAGAACAAAGATGCAAACTTAGGTACTTACACATTCAGGGTAAGGTCACATGGGCAGATTCGGGGAGATTTAGTCGCCTGGCAACTAATCACCCCTTCTTCGGAGCGATAATGTCCCTGAACTGGCTTCCCCCTGCCTTCAGCCAGCTATAATAAGAAAACCCCAGCGCAATGGCTCTTGCGGCGCTTCAATTTCCAAAGTCACCCAAAGTTTCCTTGTGAGGCAACTTTGGGCAACTTCGGAAATTGATGTGGCACAAGTGCATTGCTGCAGGCGATTTTTCATTTTAGCAGGGGGAAGGCAGTTCAGGGTGATTGTTGCCCCGAAAAAGAGGCAATTAGTTGCCAGGCAACTGAATCTCCCCAAATCTGCCCATGTGCCCCTGTCCTCAAGAAGCAAAAGGCAGTGGATCAGTTTTTTTAGCATATAAACACCAGCAGAAAAAATTAAATTTTTGCCATTATACTTAAAATGAATACTATTGTACCCTTTACTGCATTGTTTTCAGATCTGTCCTGGAATTCTCAAATTTTACTCTCTTCCCATTTGTCTTTGTAACCAGCTGCACGCTTTTCTTGTAATGGAGTGGGTAAGAGGAAGAGACCTGCAACAGTTAATGAATGAAGAAGGTCAACTGAAAATGGACAGTGTAAGGTAAGCAACTAAGTGTAAAAAAGCAATATGGAGGAACAAAAAATACCAGTACAATTGGAACTGCTATAGCTATCACTTAAAATGACAACACAAAACAAATTAATTCTGCTATAATGAGCAGCTTAGATGCCACTTAATATAATACTGTAACAGTATAGTTCTCTTCAAGACGTCTAAAAGATGTTTTGACCAACCATTTGCATTGAATATACAATACGGTAATTCTAATCCACAAAACAGTTTGACTCCCATTGGCCTAAATCTTTTGCAGAACTACTTAAAATGACTTTCTGTCCAGAACTGTTAGACCCGCCCTGCATGTTCCACCACTATTCCTAAGACCTGAATTTGACAGAATTTAGATCCTTTATTTGGAGTGAAAAAAGATGGACACTTGATTGGCCTGCAAAAGGTGTCACCTCAGAGCCAATTGTGGTATACATTTACCAGATATAAACTATACAAATTAGCAAAACAACAATAACTCATCCTACGATACGGTGACCAGATTTTCAGAGTGAAATGGGTGGGGGGACAGCAGCAACCACAACCACTTTGGTATGTTTGCCTCAGTAACCACTCCCTTTTTTAAAGAATATATAAATGAATGTAGTATTGGTTCCATGAATAACAGCCCCATGACCCAAGCAGGATGAAAAAGAGGGTGGTTCAGCATAAGACCTCCAGAACTAATAGCAGGATAATGCAGAGGAAATTCCATGTGATATACCCCCCCCCCAGAGCATATCATACCCATAAACCCAACAGCTCTAGTCTGTATAGGGATACACATCCTTACAGATGCCATACAAAAACAACTCCCATCGTAATATACCCTGGAAAACCTAGAGTCAAGCCAAAGCTCAACTAGGTCTTCAGACCACTAATTCAATCTTGCTCCCTTTCTGGAAACCTCAGATTTATAGATTTATGGTTAGTATAATCTTTTTCTATTGGACTACATGTGGGATTAATCATATAGGGTGTTTACTCTCTAAATTCAGAAAAAAAGATGGCAGTCCAACATCAAATAGTAATTCACCAAGTAATGAAAGAGGCCTAGCTTCACGACCCTTAGCATTTAACAAGAGGAGCGGTCCAAACCACAAATTTGTAGAGTATGCTCTCAAAAAAGGCAATATTCCACCAGGCAATAAAATAAGTGAATATTTATGTCAAATAGATATAGCCTTACGTGTTTTGTGTTACGCACACAATGTGATATAGCCTATGATTAAGTGTGTAACATGAAATGCATAAGGCTATATGTCTTTGACATAGTAAAGAATATATAACTTGAATTTACTAACAAAAGAGATGATCCCTAAATGTAATCATTATTTTCTTTCTTTTAAAGATTTTACTCTGCAGAGATGATAGTCGGCATCCAGTATCTGCATTCATTGGGTATTGTGCACCGGTAAGTAATATTGTTTAATCTTAACCCTACTCTATCACTTCTTCTCCACTATAAATGCAACTATTGTCCAGTCATATCTCTCTGCACCTACATGTGTAGCATCAGACTGGAGGGTTGGAGGCCAACCTGGACCCCACTCCCCCTCTGGGCCTCCTTCTTCTGCCACAACCCCCCTACAGTCCCCCCCCCCCATCACTAACAACCCCACTCTGGCCCCGTACATAACTATACTGTAGTTGCAGCCAAGTTGGTGGCAGTAGGGGGATGAGATCAGGGGCAGAGCAAGTACTTGAATAGACGGGGTCTGGGTCAGCGGAGACAACAAGAGTCAGGGCCCTACTGACCTTACCTGTATATGTAAGGTCCACTTAGAAAGCACATCTAGTAGAAATAAATCTAGAGCAATTGGACTTGCTGAGAAATCACTGAAGGCATTTTACTACTTATCCAAGCAGCTTCTTCAGTTTACTTCTACTATCTCTACGGATGAATGGAAACCTCATAAACATTCAGAAAGTAGTTGCAATTCCTATCTCTATGCTCCTGCATCCTGAATTTCTTTTTTCTCTTGCTTTCTAATTCTCCTATAATACTGTTTAATACATCCATAGTCATTGATCATTATCTTCCAGAGACCTTAAACCAGCCAATATTTTGATCAGCGCTGAAGGGCACATCAAGATTGCAGATTTTGGCATGGTTGCAGAAGAGATGTATGGCGATACCAAAAAATATAATCTCATCGGAACCTTGCACTTCATGGCTCCAGAGGTGAGAAAATCAGTTTTATTGCTACTATTACTATTAACTGATGTATTAATAATTGCCTTGGATCTTTTACAAAGTGTCCTTTTTATTGATTTAAATAAGCACATAACACACATTATAATGAAGGCATAGAGTTAAGAATATAAGAGAGGGGGAGGGGAAGGAGGAAACTAACAATTTAGTTGCATATAAAGAAGTGCTTTATATTGGACTTGAACCAAGGCTTGACTTTAGCACTGAGCAATATTGTCAGGGTTGTACTGGGCCAGTTTTTCATTGTGAGGGGGCCCTGGAGATTATAAAGTGGGCCCATCAAATTACAGCCCCGGTGGGCCAACACTGCCTCAGTCCAATGCTGATTGAGAAGTGCTGTTTTCTATAATGCAACTTATATACAAACACTGTCTGAAGTGAGGCAAGATTTTCTACCAACATGCTCAGCAATTTAGGTGCCTGTAAAGGGGAGTCAATCGCCACCTCCCAAAATCGCTGTTTCTTTGGCCTACATTAAGCAACCATATAAAAGGATTCATTTTCACTAATTATTGTGATTGATGTAGATTGTATTCCACTCAGCATTATGGAAATGGTACCTGATATTGGGAGGTGGAGCTTTTCCACCCCTCCCCTTAAAAAATAAATGAAATTGCTACACCTTAAAAACTCACCACATCAAGCTATACAGTGTCATTGATACAGTACACTTCCCCTTAAACACACTTATTTAAAATAATGACACAATTTTGTAGGCATGAAAAAGTGGCTGGTGTCTAAAACATTGCCTGCTTTTTGGCACAAATAAACACCTTCACAACATTCTGAATGCTGCAGCATGATTACTTTTTAGTTACAGTTTGCACCCAATACTAAAAACAGTTGATATAGTTGAGCACTTCCTTTATTAATTTTGTATCTTTGTTTTTTTAGATTCTTTCATGGAGTGGATATGGTGCAGGGGTGGATTGGTGGGCATTTGCCATCATACTGTGCAAAATGGCCACCCGAAGAAACCCATTCTGTGAGGAGTTGGCGATGAATGACCTGGTGGATTCAGTGATCAGCAAGGAGCCTGATTTCCCAGAGGATCTCAACGCCGACCTGAAAAACCTTCTACAGGAGGTGGGTATTGGCAGTAGCAGGGAGGTAACAGCTATAGCACTAGTCTCTAAAAAGAGGAGAGAATTGATTTTCAAGAAGAGATGACAGTTCTCTTTGCTCTCCTCAATTCCCAATCAATCTTTTTATTTGGAATATGAAGCCTCATTGAGAAAAATACTTTTCCTGTTGTTTAAAACCAGGTTTAATTTGAATTGGCTAAAGTTCTGATAAGGAACTGACCAGGAAATAGTTATGGCTGATAGTGGGGAATCTGTATGTTAAGGTGACCATAGTTAGTACAATAACAATCTTTCTTGGAAAAGATCTTTCAAAGAAAGATCAATTGTTTCAATACACATGTATAGAGCTGTATCGTCAGATATACAGGTAGAAACAATAGAATTCTACCTGTATCTGATGATTTGGCACTAAACAGTGGCTGATATTTGGCGCCTGATCAAAATTTTACATCCAGCCCAATCAAATAGCTGATATCCAAGTCTTCTGCCTAAATCGGTTGGCTCCTTTCCCACCATACACGACCAAATATCCTACGATAATTCATTTTGTACGATATTATCTGTGCTTCTATGGCCACCTTTAAAGGGACTCTGTACCTTTGGGACATCAGCCAGAATAAAATAATTTGTGCCATGAACCCCCAACAAGAAGTGCATTATATTTAAACAACTGCTAATGAGGGTTTTTCTTTAGCTCCTAGAGAAGAATCCAGACAAGCGCCTGGGCACAACAGGAGATATAAGGCAGCACCAGTTTTATAGATCCATTGACTGGAATGCATTGGAGAGAAACAAGATACCACCTCCTTTCAAGCCAAGATCAGTAAGTGCATCACTACCACAACCCTGCTTTATCCAGCATACGTCACTAGCAATAACTAGTTATACTTGCAGTTCAGTGTCACCATAGGGTTGTACTGATCAACATATATTCTTTTTTTTCTCTTGAACTCACTTTCAGTACTCCAGCCTCATTTAGTTTTTTATGTCTTTAAATTATTTCCACTGATTATTAGCCTGTTCTGTACTTATTTACCCCTCTCCACCTTTCTTCTTTTCATAATATTTTTTGCACCTATTCACCTCATTCCATAGTTACATAGTTAGATTGGGTTGAAAAAAGACCATTGAGTTCAAGCCCTCCAAATGAAAACCAGCATCCATATATACATACTGACTCCCTCCATACACTCACATAAACTATATATCCCCATATCTATACTAACTATATATTTTAGTATTACAATAGCTTTGGATATTATGCTTGTCCAAGAAATCATCCAAGCCACTTCTAAAGGCATTAACAGAATCAGCCATCACAACCTCTTTGTCTTCACTCTTAAGAACCACTCAAGTTGCTTCAAATGAAAGTCCTTTTCTGAAGGGGTGGCCTTTGGTGTGGTGATTCTCTTTATGGGTAAAAATGGACCCCTACTATTTGTCTATAATTTAAGCCTTCTATCCCTCTAACCAGTTTAGTTTCACATCTCTGCACTCTCTCCAGCTCGTTTATATTCCTTTTAAGGACTGGAGTCTAAAACTGCACTGCATACTCCAGATGAGGTCTTACCAGGGTCCTATACAGAGGCAAAATTATGATTTAATTCCTTGAGTTTATGCCCTTTTTATGCAAGACAGTACATTATTTACTTTAGTAGCCACACTTATCAACAACAAGCTGACCCCCTCTGATATTAATGGTCCCATCCCTTCCTGCTTAATTTATTTATTATTTTTTTACTGCTTACTGCAATATCCTTTTCCATATAAATTTTAGCTTGCCTGATAGATTTTTTTTGTTTAATTCATTTGCCTCCCTGTACCTGATAAACATTTCGGCTGAGAGGAGATTTCAATCCTAACAATAAAAAAACGTATCCCCATCCATCTCCACCAAGACCCCCCTCCCACACCCCCACAGTGTTACCCTGGGCAAATGCCACTAATGTTTTCCTGACTCCTTGGTGTAGATTCGGGCATCGGAGTTCATGGGCGCCATCTTCTTCTCTTCGGAATGAGACCAGCGTATCGACACATATGCAGTTGGAGTAATTTTCTGTTTTGAAACAACTGCGCATGTGCCAAAAACTCATGAAAATTGCCGAATAGACTGTCTCATTCCAAAGATTACTGAAGCGGCTGGAGATGGCTCCTGTGAACTCCGATGCCTGATTCTACACCAAGGGGTAAGTAAAACATTAGGGGCATTTGCCCGGGGTAACACTGGGGGCAGGAGGGAGTGGGTCTTGGTGGGGTTTTTTAACATTTCGGTTGAATTCCCCTTTAAAAGCATGTCTTTTCTTACCCACCTCAACACCAGCACTTCTATAGAACTACAGCAACGACATTCCTTGCTTACAAGGGGAATATATTGACGTATTTTGCAGCATTTTAAAGACTTCCCATTTTTGTTCTTTGTTTAACCCTGTGAAAAGCATTTACCATTTAATATATTGCAGAGATGCCCTCATGCTATCAAAGTTTGTCTTAAATGTAGTGTTTTAGTTACTCCTTTATAGAATTGTCTCTGCAACAGAATCTCAAAAGAGACCATGTTATGATCACTATTCTCTAAATGCTCACCCACACAAATGCTAGAGATAAATTCATTATTATTAGTTATTACAAGATCCAGTGTATTAGCTTTTTCTGACTTTTTCTGGCAACCCCATTACCGCAGTCAGTGTCTGGATAATTGAAATCACCCATAGTAGTAACTTGACCTAGTTGGGAAGCCACCTTTTTTTCTAAAAAGTAGCTGGATTTCATTCTCGTTACATATAAGAAGTAGTTTGTAGTACTCCGTCTGGAGGGATTGAGTCAGCAGCTTTTATTCACCCATGTATGGCCACATTAATACATAAAACTTAACTGGTAACTTCTGAAAACTCGGTGTACCTAGGGCTACCATTTTGGCCTTTGATTAGTCGAACCAGTACAAACTGCAATCATATAGAGATAAAGCAAATTAATGTGTATGTTCTTTCTTGCAGATACCAGCTGTGGATGTCAGTGCAGTCTGTAAAAAGCCACCATCATTCTTAGAAGAGATGGACTGCATCAATGCTTCTGGTGGCACAACAATGATTCAGGATCTTACTTTCCTGAGTCCCAGTTGGGAAATGTAATCTGCTCTAGGCAGAGGGCTCCATACCATTGGCCCTCTTCTCCTCAAGCCTCTCAACCTTCTGGCCCCTAACATCGGCCCCCACTCTCTTGGCTCCTAATATCGGCCCTCTCCTTTTTGGGCCCATACTATTGGCCCTCTCCACTCTGAGCCCCCACTATTGGCCCTCTCTTCCTCAGGCCCCTAACATTGGCCCTCTCCACCTTGGGCCCTCACCATTGGCCCTCTAATCCTTAGGCCCCTAACATCGGCCCTCTCCCCTTCAGGCCTCTTCGATCAGCCCTCCTTGGACACCTACCATCGGCCCTTCCACTTCAGGCCCTAACATCGGCCCTCCCATTTCTTGGCCCCTACA
>JAMBMQ010000039.1:0-13094 GCA_024363595.1 Xenopus borealis | reverse complement strand
TCTCTGAGGCAGCACACAGACCATCACAAACTGGTGGTTCAAGGCAAGAGATGTAAAAGGACAATATTTACTTGAATATCTAGGACTGCTGAGCACTTCCACTCATACGAACAGGATGGTGTTCTACTCAAAGCAGTCAACAACATTCTGAAGTATGGACACAGGTATCAGGTTTGATACATCAGTTGATAAAGGGGGAAAGTTTTTATAAAAAGGAAAATATCAAACTGCCTGGAATCATTCAACATTCCCCCATTCAATATTTGATAAATCAGTAGCTAAATGTTATTGTGTGTGTCTGACTCTAATTATGTTAATTTACTGTGGTATATAGTAAGTAATGTAGTGAATACTTTCTGAGAAGAAACTCTTTCCTGTGTGAATCACAGATCATTTACAAGGCTTATGGTGTTGCTAAATAGATGTTTACAGTGTGAAAGTTTGACATTTCTTAAGGAATTACTTAAAATTTGATGATGGGAGGTAAAACCATGTGTATCTGTTTGTCAGTACAGACTACTGCAAGTCAGATTTCCTAGCACACGTATGATCTTACTGTGCTCCCAGTATGTATTAGATGCACCAAATGTATGCAGGTGCCACAGTTTGGGATACTATTGAACAGTAAAGATTTACATCCAGATTTAATATCACTTTATTGACATGACTATCCTGTAAATTATATCTTTATAATACACAAAAGCCGCAAATATCTTCTAAATTATATCCTTATAAGCGGTGAGTTCTGATGTCATCAGTTATATACCGTGTGTTCTGATGTCATTTCTGTCACAAGACTCAATGAAATGTGTGTATTATAATAAAAAAAGTACCCCCAGTTGCAAAATATGAGGATATTAGAAGATACCTTGGAGTTCCATGACCTGTATAAAAACCTTCGTGCCTCGTGTTTTTATATGGTCATGAAACTCCTCAGTAACTAATAATATCCTTATATTTTACAAGAGGGGGTACTTTATTCACTATATAAACAGTGCTTAGTGATGTCATCAGTTGTAATTAGAGCTCAGTAATGTAATCGGTGTGCCATGACACTGGGAAAGTTGTGTATTATAAGGAATAAATTATCTCCTGTTGTAAAATATGAGCATATCAATAGTCACTTTAGCGTTCCATGACCAAATATGCAAATAATTTACAATAGGGGATACACTATTCCCTATATAATTCCAAAATGTTGTCAGTTTTGACTAGCCTTTGTATTTCTGAGCTGTCTGTACAGTTTTACTGCATTCAGCTCTTTTGTGGTTTAGGGATTACAGTGCATGCGCCAGCTAACATGCTGGGTGTTGCCTCCAATATGGCTCAATGGAGCTTAATTAGTTTCAAGGACAAAGAACTGTTTTATTATTATTATATAAAAAAGAAATTATTCTATGGGATTCTATGGGAAATCATCTATGGGAGATGGCCTTTCTGTAATTTGAAGCTTTCTGGATAATGTGTTTCCATATAACGGATTCCATTCCTGTATTACCATGCAGAGAGGCTCTGTTGGAAGAAAGAGTGCAAAGCTGTTTTTGTTTTTCAATGTGAGTGAAGCTATATTTGCAACACTACAGTAATAATATATGTGATGCTTACCCTGGTTGTGTTTCACGACCATTGCCGAAAGACAGACTCTAAAGTTAGATTTTAAAATTCTGTTACCCAGGGAAATTATATGAAATACATGGGTGCACGCAGAATCAGTTTTCCTTGCTCTCTGATTTCAGCACAGAAATTAATTGCACTGTTAAGAAGATTGGTGCCACAAAGTGCACCCAGGAAGGGGATCTCTCCATAGTACTCGCTGGTAGAACCCCTGCCCGGGGCAATATTCTGGCAAGAGGAGCCCAGGGTATCAGTTAAGTGATTATAATCACTGGGGTGGTGTCTAAATTTTACAAATGATAACAAAATGCTTTCTTTGTCCTCCTTCTAGCACAGAGTAAGAGGGTTACCAAATTAGGAAATCCGGACAGGGCATTGAAATTAAAGGCATGTCAATCAGACAATAACTCTGACCAATGATGTAATAGACCCACCCGAATCGTCACACACCCTGCCATGATAGCATCTGTCCCGCCCCCTGGCCTGACTTCCCTACCAGAAAAGGTAGCAACCCTAGAGGGTACAGATATTTTGAAATGTTTATTAAACTTTTAAACATATCAGTGAAATCATGTTGTAATTACATATTTCCATTCTTTAATAAGAAAGCAAATATTCACTGTGAAATGAAGCTAAAACTTCTCACGTGGCAGGCAAGAACACGTGAATGCAGTGCACAAGGTTAGTAGCTCCAGACTCCAGCAGCTGCTTAGCAACCCCCCGCCACCTTCTTCATTGCTTAATAGAGTTTATTAACCTGTTCACTGCATATATATGTATATATACATTTGCCCTCTATGCAAAGCTTATATATAAGAATTATGCTTGATTTGGGGTTAAAAAAAATCCTAAGTAAATGGAACAAGTTAAATCCATAAAGGTAACACTGAACTAATGCGTATAATGTTTCCTACCCTATCTAGCAATTAGGCATATCTAACTTTCTGTACTAGACTGTGTCTAATGCATTTTCATAACAAAGTAACAAAATAAAAATGGCCCAAAATGCCCCAGAGATGAACTAAATGAAAACTGAATATGTGTCTGCAAGGTTGTGTGAGGCACCTGTAAACCTAAGATCCCGAAATCCATGCCACGAAAAATATCTACGTGCTTAAGTAATGCATTAACCAATGAAGATAATGTACATAATTGCTGTCTGATCTGTGTCTGATTTGAGATTGACCTCAAAAGACTTACAGACTCTGGTAGGGGCTTGAATACAACTAGAAATTCTATTTATGTTTGTCCTCAAACAACACAGACCTTCATAATTAAATTGTCACCAAACAGTGAGTAGAATTCATATATTAAATTCATTATCTGCAGCTGAATGAGAAAATGGCTTCAATGTGATGGTGTTATTATCGAAACGTATAAGTTTTGCTTCTTAATAAAAGAGAATGCTGTTCTGAAACACTTACGTGAGATTAGGCTTGCTTCCTTTATATTGCATTGCAAGCGCATTTCAACAATCGGCTCTTTTATAAGTTTTCTTTTTCAATTTACTTGGTTTGAATTTACAGTGTGTGTGTGTGTGAGGGGGGGGGTACAATGGCAGCCATGGTAAATATAAGATAAAGAGAACATGGCATACAACGTGTTTGAGCTCGTTTTGAAGTGGCAATAGAAATATCCTGATAGGAAGCATTGTGGGTACCATGTGCATATGTGGGGCTATAATTAAAAGTGACACCCATGGTGCATTCTATTTGTCGCATGTGGGAATTGATCTGCAGCAGGTAGCAAGTATTTTGACCACCAATTAAAATACACAGTGTGTTATAGCCCTAGATGAACTTAATGAACTGTACAACAATGCAATGTAAACTTGTACAGACTTTAGTAAAATACAGCTCCATAGAAATCTGTAGTTACGTTTATTTAGCTGCCGTCTGTTAGTAAGGGTCTGATTGTCTTTGGATGGCATTGTTTTTTTTATCAGTTTTTACACAAAATGCTAAAGATGAATAATCTAAACCTAGCTGATTTATTTAATAACATTATAGGATGATCAGTTCATTCAAACAATATGGCAGAACAAACTGTGGATCAAAACCCAAACTGGCACCATGGGCAAACTCACTCACAATACAATAAGGCACATTAGCATAATGTTAAAGGAAAACATATTTTATATACTGCACTTATTGCAACAGCCTTAAGTTTCAGCTTGTCAATAGCAGCAATGGTCCAGGACTTCAAACTTGTCACAGGGGGTCACCATCTTGCAAAGATCACTCACATGCTCAGTGGGCTCTGAGCAGCTGTTGAGAAGCTAAGCTTAGGGGTCGTCACTAATTATCCAGCAGAAAATGAGGTTGGTCTGTAATATAAGCTGATGATACAGGGCTGATTATTAAATTCTGATGCTAGTTGCACTGGTTTCTGTGCTGCCATGTGGCAATTATCCATATAAATTACTAATCAGCCTTATATTGAAATATTTCTATTCTATGTGTACTGTATATTGTGAGTTGATCCCTAAGCTCAGAAAAGTAGAAAAGAAGATGGGGAGCTACTGGGCAGGGCCAGAACTAGGGGTAGGCAGACAAGGCAGCTACCTAGGGCGCTGGGCAACTAACTCTAAAATTGTCTTCTGCCTACCCCTAGTCCACACCTCTTAGTCGTACTCCCCTTCCTTCTCTCCTGACACCCTCCCCTCCGTCACTGTCCCAATTTCCCTTCCATCGGTCTCCCATCAGTCGCTCTCCCCTCCGTCTCTCCCCTCCATTGCTCACCCCTCCCTCTCTCTGTCGTGCATGCATGCGCTCGGGGCCCGGCCCTGCTACTGGGGCATCTTTGTAGACACAGATCTTTAATGCTAAAGGGCTGTAATTGCCTTGGGTTAGTACAGAAGCCCAAACATAATGTAAAACATTTCTAGCTACTTCTTTACTAAGCTTTATTTCTCCTTTAAACAGGCTTGGGGGAGCAGGCTTGTATGAGTAAGATCAATGCTTCCCTTCTGGGAAAAGTCAATGCAGTGAGTAGAATGTTCATTTGCTTACATGACTACAGAATGGCTACAAACAAGATCCTGGCATGCATTTTCCATGATTTTCTCACATCTCATAACCTGTTTTTTATTGCAATAATCTATAACAATGTTATTATTGGGGAATTTGTAAAAGCAGCATGTCTGTCTTACTGTAGAGCTTGTGCATTTGAGGTGTCCAAAGTAAAAACACATCATACCCACTGTTTTAAAAGCAATACTGTTTTTTTTTTGTGATAATGTTTTAAAGTGATACTGTATTTTTTCATGTTTAAAATTCATTGCTTATGTCGCCTGAACAGTCTTCTATCAGCATGATTTGTGGCCTTTAAACTGGACCAAAAATATAATTTGTTTGCCTTATCTTTTGAAATTAAAAAAATGGGAAAAGGCCAAAAGTGAAGTTCTAAAACCATCATAATTACTAGGGGAAGGGGCTTAAAGGGGTGGTTAATGTTAAGTATGTTGTAGAATGGCTGATCTTAAGCAACTTTAAAACTGATCTTCATATTTTTTATAGTTTTTGGATATTTTTTTTAGTTTTTGGCCTTCTTCTTTTAGCTCTTTCCAGCTTTGAAATGGTCACTAACCCCATTTTTAAATTCTCTGTAAGGCTACAAATGTATTGTTATTGCTACTTTGTATTACTCATCTTTTTGTGTAGGTCCTCTCCTATTCATATTTCAGTCTCTTATTCAAATAGTTGCTAGGGTAATATGAACTTTTGCAAACTCCAAAGCTGCTGAGCTAAAAGCTAAATAACTTGATAACCACAAACAATAATGTGAAAACCAGCTGTAATTGTCTCTTTGTAGATATCACTCTCTACACTATATCATACTAATGGGGTAATTTACGAACAATCGGATTTCATTTTTTTTCGAAATTTTCGTGGTTCTCTAATTATTTTAAAAAGCTCAAAAAATTGGAGATTTATTAAATGCAAAAACCACGACAGCCACTTTGCTAAGTAAAAGTTGATAAGGTCCTCTAAAAGTCAACGGGAGCATATTGCTGAAATGCTACCATGTTTGTCATGCTCATGTTTGTAACAGCTCATTGCACATGTCTACTCTATGATCAATCGGTGGCGTAAATAGGCATAAAAAAATATTTCCCTGCCCTGCAACCCATGATAAGATTTATCGCGGCTCCAGCAGCTCCCCCTGCACCCCCAGTAGTTACACTGGTATGGATTTAGCATTAGCACTCAGCAGCAGGGTCACAGCTATGACACCATGTTACATCATGAATAGTGATGGGCGAATTTAGATTCAAAGATCAAATTCGCTGCGAATTCCTACCATTCGCCGCCGGCAAATAAATTCCCAAAATGTCCATGAAAATTCGCCAGAGAAAATTCATCAATTTCACATCAAATTTTCACAAATTTTTCGTGAAATCGTTCGAAATTCACGAATTTATAGTGAAATCGTTCAAAATTCATGAATTTATAGTGAAATAGTTTGAAGTTCCCGAATTTATAGTGAAATTGTTCGAAATGCACAAATTCATAGTGAAAACGTTTGAATTTCACGAATTTAGTGAAATATTTCAAAATTCACAAATTTATAGTGAAAAAGTTAGAAACGACATTTTGCGAATTTTTCTGAAAATTTGCGAACGATTCGAAGAAGCGTAACGCCCCAGAGTCACCCATCACTTATCATGAATGCTGTACAGTGCTTTGTACTCAATGAGCACTACAAATAAACATACATACATACATACATACATATGTGACTACAATGGTCCTTGACGTGACTCTCAGAGCTCACACTATATATTTTTTTCAACCCCCCCCCCACAACTCCTTATTGTCTGCCATTAAAATAATTGTTCTGGTTGCTAGGGTAAGTGGAAACCTAGCAACCATACAGGGTTAAATTTGAAACTGCAGAGATGTCAAGCAAAGAGGTAAATCATATGATTCACCTGACAAAGATAATATAAAAAAAAATTTGGGAATCACACACAGGACAGAGTTTCAGTAAAATGGGGTGTAAGTAATAAATAAACCAGATAACTGGTAACTGAACAACACCTGATGATAACCCCATACATACAGTCCTCTTACAGTCTGCTGACCCCATCCTTGGATTCCCACCCATTAATCATAAGTATATAATTATTTCAGCTTGTGTGTAACATGAACCCCTTCACTTCAGTGTCACATTGTTGATGAGCAGCAGAATGTAATAACATGCTGCTTTGTAACCTTTTTTGAAACACAATGTCATTTTCTCATCATCAGACAGACAGCGCTATCTGTGATTTCCTTTACTGACTTGCCTCCTTCTCACCAGCACAACCTAGGAGTGTATTTTGATGTGATATGTCACATTTATTTAAAGCACTATTTCTTTTGTTCCCATATGTTTCTAGATTATATTTTACAGCATGTGTCGAGAACAGTTACATATCGAACGGTTTTTCTTTGATAAAATAAAACGTAGAAAAATGGTCTACAAGGTCCCCGTAGGCTAACATAGCACTTCGGCAGCTTTTATTTGGCGAAGTAAAAAAATCGAAGTATTTTTAAAGAGTCAGTACTTTGAATTTCGAAGTTGAAGGATTTTACTATTCGACCATTCAAATCGAATGGTCAAATAGTCGAAGTAGCCTATTCGATGGTTGAAGTTTTTCAAAAGTTTACTTTGAAAATCTAAATTTTTGTATTCGAATATTCACTTCGACCCTTAGTAAATCAACCCCTAATTAGTGATTATAGCAGCCTTTGATATTATGCTTACTCATAATAACATCTTAAGTGAACCTTTAAAATATATGAATGTAACATTGGTGAGGGTGCGATTGTAAAAACTTTTGCAATTTACATTCATTATTTCTTTCTTTTTTTTAACCAAGATATTAAATTATACATGTACTGTTAATATGAATGAATTTTGTTACCTGACCAGTCTGACCATCAAGTATTCAAGAAAGTTGTCAGGAGAAAGAAAGAGGCTGCTCTGGAGATGACCCACAGGCAGATTGGTTGGAGCATGGCACGGGTCAGCCTGAGTATAGTCACCATGAGTTTAAAAATGGGCTAACACACTGGGGGATGGGATCAAATACATGATACTCATTTAGGAATTAGTGTGCCAAAAAAAAACTGCACTGCCTGAGTTGTTTGAAATTATATATAATTGTAATTGCAGTTGAAAGCTGTATTTGGTCTTCTGCACTGCTTGTTCTGACGCATGAAGCAATGTAGCAGAAAACAGATATCCTCGAGACAGTGGTAGATTCGCTGGGTAGGCGCTCCTAGGCAAGAACGCCTGCGCACAAGCGCCCTTAGCGTCAGAGCACCGGAGAGCAGAGCATCAGGTGCTCAGGTATATCATAAATTACCCCCTCAAATATTTTAACCTACTACTTAATATTTATCTCTGGAAAAATATCTGTGTCACTCTTATTCCTCCTTCTAGATTTGCAACTGATTGAAATAAAGCAGTAATGTTAAAGTCAAATTGACCCAAAAATAGTATTTTTGCATAAGAACATGTGAATGTAAGCAGCCTGCCAATAAATATTTAAGGGTTTTGTATTTATATGTAATTGTAATTGCTAGTGAATGCAGTATTATTGTCTGGTAACTAAAAAACCTGTAATAAAAAATTACATCTTTCAAAATGCAAGAATTAATTTTTTGGGGAATTCTCCTTTCAGTTTAACAAATAGCTCCCCTCAGGGCGGGCATGCTGTTACAAATGATTGAAATTCTTCAGACCTTAAAAAGAAATAAAAAGTTAATTAACATGGAAACAGCAGAAAAGTATTGGTTTTCTATCTATCTCATGGGGGTGGGGTCAGTGAAAGCTGGAAAGAGTCAGACAAAGAAGGCAAATAATGCATAAACTATAAAAATAAATAATGAAGACCAGTTGAAAAGTTGCTTGTAATTAGCCAGTCAATTGCATACTTAAAGTTAACTTTAGGGGGAACGTCCCCTTTAATGCCTGCTGTATGGAAGGTGGTATATAGAGGACATGGAGAGCAACATCCAATGGGGTGGAGAGCAACATGTTGCTCACAAGCTACTGGTTGGGGATCACTGCCTTAAAATGTAATATGTAAAGCTTGTTTTGGTGGCTTCTTTTCCAGAATCAGAGATTGCACTTGAAAGATATCAGTATATGCTAAAATATAATAAAAGACCATACATTAGAAACTACAAATGATCATTATAAATAATTTAATAAGTTATTTTATAATTGGCAATAATATTTAGATCATGTACTCTCTGTATACATCTGCATATTGCAGCACATAGCAAGCTTGTGTAGGGACCTATAATGTTTAGTTGCCCTATGGTGGGAAATCCCCTGCTTGGCCAGCTAAGTGCTGGACCTAAGTTGCATAAGGAAGGTGGAGTGAGTCCTTTGTCCCTAACACAGTGTGTTCTGGCAGATACTGTATTTGGCCAGAAGGTGTCACTGTTGCACATCTTCTTCATATACTGTAGCTTAGAGCCATGAGTGCAGGCTACTTTCACTTTCAAGGAGAATGGAGTGGCAGCTCCTTCTAGGGTCTAGAATTTAGTGTCACAATAGCCTTTGATATTATGTCTGTCCAAGAAATCATCCAAGCCACACTTAAAGGCAATAACAGAATGAGCCATCACAAAGTCACCCAGCAGTGCATTCCACAACCTCAATGTCCTCACTGTGAAGAATCACCTACACTGCTTCAAATGAAAGTCCTTTTCTCTTTATGGGTAAAAAGGTCCCTGATATTTGTCTATAATGTCCTCGAATATATTTGTAAAGCGTAATCATGTCCCCTCGCAAGTTCCTTTTTTTCCAGAGAAAACAACCTCAACCTTGACAGTCTGCCCTCATAATTTAAGTCTTCCATCCCTCTAACCAGTTTAGTTGCACGTCTCCAGCTCATTTATATATCTCTTAAGGACTGGAGTAATAATTGTTGTAACAATGAAGAAAACTGCATGTATTCGATTGTGTGTTGATCTCTGTGAATCTAATAAAGCAGTTGTTATGGATAATCATCCCTTGCCACACATAGAGGAAATATTTTCAGAACTCCGAGGTGCAAAATTCTTTTCCACCCTGGATCTTCAGAGTGCTTATCATCAAGTATTACTGCATGAAGAAATGCAGAGACCTCGCTGTATTTATCACCCATGGTGGTTTGTTTCTGTTCAAGCATGTACCTTATGGACTGGCTTCAGCACCATAACATACCGGGTGTACAATGCTACTTGGATAATATACTTGTCCATGTTCCAACTATGGATCTTCATTACAAGTACCTAAAAAATGTTCTGAAATGCATTGATTCTGCAGGATTGAAAATAAATCTTTCCAAATACCAGTTCAGACAAGCTGTCATTTCTGGGTCATATAATTGAGGAATTACTGCCTGACCCTGACCATGTCAGCGCTGTTACAAAAGCACCTTCTCCATCTAATTTTCAGACTTTAAGAGCTTTCTTAGGCCTTATTTCATGGTTTTCTAAGTGTATTCCCAACTATGCTTCAGTTGTGGAGCCACTTAGAGCACAGCTATCTGGTTTGTTCAGATACTGCTCATAGCTTTGAAATAGTGAAGCAGTTAATTGTGAACAGTCCAGCACTAGCTTTATTTGATCCTGCACTACCCACTATGGTTACTACAGACGCTTCAGACTATGGCGTGGGTGCAGTTCTCACACAGATCCATGCTGATCATTCAGAGAAAACTGTTGCATTTGCATCCAGAACACTTACAGTGACAGAACGTAAATATTCAACTGTTGAAAAAGAAGCTCTAGCGTGTGTTTGGGCAACAGAAACATGGAGAACCTCCCTATGGGGTAGAGAATTTACCTTATGCACGGATCATAGCCCTTTCACTACACTACTTACAACAAAGGGACTAGGAAGAGCTGGAATGCGTATGGCTAGATGGCCAGCAAGGCTATTGAATTTCAACTACAAAATACATGAGGATTAGACACAAACTGTCCTTAGTAGATGGATATGTTGTCCATGGAGCTCACTGCTTATTGATACTAGAGACCTTGAGAGAAAAGCTCATTCAACTTGCACATGAGAGTCATCAAGGAACTGTACGCACAAAACAAAGACTATGAGAATTACAGTATACTGGTGGCCAGCAATGGATGCTGATGTGGTAACTGATTCATTATTGTTTTACTTGGCAGAATCATGACGAACCAGCTATCACACATACACAACCACTGCAGCCAGTACCCGGACAGAGAAATTTAAGGACAGAAGTGATACAGAACCAATAACAGCTCACCCACTAAAAATAACTTCCCTGATAGGCATCCAGGTCTCCCAATAAATTGAACTGCCACTGACTAAATGCAACACTCAGATGTGTAGGCAGGAGGAGAACACTGGGGCAAATATGGTGTTTCCAATAACTCCCTATTCTATCCCATTAGCACTAAAAATTAAGTCCCTGACTTTGTTACAATGGAAATGCAAGAAGTACACTTGAGAAATACCTTGTTCTTACCTGTCATATTCCGGTGTCTGTCCCTTGTTCCTGAATGTCTCCAGAGCCAATGAGAAGTTCCATCTGCTTCATGACACTTTCCAGTTACTGGATCCAATTCCCAGCAGAGACCAAAATCAAATGAAATATTATAAGGCAATTTTACTTTGAATTCCATATTATTATTATTATTATTATTATTATTATTATTATTATTAATATTCATTTAATGTGTAAATGATTTTTCAGTAGACAAAGTATGGAGATCCAAATTATGGCAAGATGTCCTATCCAGAAAACCCCAGGTCCCGAGCATTCTAAAAAGTAGCATACTAGTACTACTAATTATTTTGTGTTTGTTTCCTGTCACCTCTTCTTTGCATTTAATACCACTGGTTTCTGATTATTTTAGACTTATGAATTTTTCCCTATCCCTAACCCTATCCTCTTGTCCTTTTCACATACTACTGCCCACCCACTTTCCAGCTAATTCATTCATTTATTTATTTCATTATTTATTATTAAGGTACATTCTGCAGGGCTCTGCAGAGAATGTTTATTTATTCACTGGTATTCTCAGTCACCCCAGTAAAGCTCATAATCTAATAAACTAAAGCACCCAGAGCAAACTCACGTAAATGAAAACATGGAATTAAAACCCCTGCACTCTTAAGCACAATACTTTGTCAGGTTTTCTCTGTATAACCTGTTCCTTGATGTGTTCCATTACACACCATCTTTGTACTGAGAAACCCACATGCCAACACCTAGAACTGGTCAAATTGTGCATGTTGGATTTAGCTTGAAGAGAATATCAGTTTTGCATTCTAGCAACCAGATAGCTGCTGAAATTCCAAATGGAAGAGAGTTGATAAACAAAAATGTAAATTCAAGAACCAAAAATGTAAACAACGTAGACCAACTGCAAATTATGTCAGAATATCAGTGTCTACAACAAAAATTTAGTTTAATGTTGAACTTCTCCATTAAGCTTTTCAGCAGGTGGAGAAATCTTTGACCACCTGATAACACCTCTCCACTTGCCATTAACTTTAATGACATTTTCCTGTTAGTACACACATGGGTAGCTTTCTGCCTGACAGTGGACAGAGTTTTCATGATAAAACCCATCAGTTGGGGACCAGAGACAGATGGTTGAACCTAACAAGAATGGCATAAGATAACGATGGTTCTGGGTGGCCATGGGTGTTTTTGTGCCAGTGGAAAAATGCCATCAAATGATTCTCTCAGTGTGACATTAGTGTTTGGCTTCAATCTCCCTCATGCTATTATGTTCTAGTTAAGAGTGTGGACATTCACGGTGCCCATTAAAAGCAACATTTGTCTTTGATTTAACAGACTTCACACGAGGTGGATGAGGAAACTACAGGGAGAGAAAATCTAATTTGTTCCTCTCCGGACACAGCACTTTAAAATGTCTCTTGATTTTTACCGAAGCCTCTTTTATAAAGCATCCACGCTGTTGCTATGAAGTACAATATCTTCATTTATTTCAGCAGCAAAGGACAAGCAGTCAATTGAAAATGCGCCCGAGTATGTGCTAAAAGCATTTTTACACAAAGAACTAAAAGACTTTGAATATTTAGCCTTGAGCATTTTGCTCACTCAGTTGATATACTTAATCACATTCCTTTATCTTCTAAATTTAGACGCTGTTATTTGGAATGCAAACTTGCTTATCAGCAGTGGTTGCTAGGCAACTAATGACTGGTTTGGGATGTGACAGGTGTAATTCAACATAAGAAGAGCCCATGGATCTTAGTTATATTGATTTGCTTTGGAATCTGCAACATTTTAAAGTTAGGACTGACTGGATATTTACTCTGACCAAGCATATTAATTAAACTGATGTTTTATGATACTGGTTAGATGTAATTGGATGTGAATACGGGCTTATTGCATTTATCAGTACTAGTTATACAAGCTGACCCACTTGTTGGTTACAGAATAGGTTGAATTTTTTTTCCTCTTCTTTAATCATTAATTA
>JAMBMQ010000227.1:7221-20404 GCA_024363595.1 Xenopus borealis | reverse complement strand
TTTTTAGGGTTTAGTTCTCCTTTAAAGTAATTGTTCGGTATAAAAACTGGGTAAATAGGCTATGCAAAATTTAAAATGTTCCTAATATAGTTAGTGAGCCAAAAATGTAGCCAAAACACTACGTCCTGCTGTTTCCACTGATTACCAGGCAGTAACCAATCAGAGACTGAGGGCAACATGGGTCATAAATGTTTGCTTTTTAATGGGAACTAAATGCTGAGGATCAATTGCAAACTCACTGAACAGTTGTCTCTTAAGTTACTGACTAACTCAGAGTTAGAGAGCTGAAAAGCAGGAAGTAGTGTTCTGTCACGTTACACATCCAGTCATTCCTTTATACATTTTTGCCTAACTATATTGGAAACATTTTTATTTTGCACAGGTTATCTATAGGTTACCCAGTTTTTATTTTTCCTTTTAAGCCCAGAGACTTTGCGCTAACATTGTAACACACAGCATTTTATCTGATCTGCTCTAGAACAATGGAAAGTTTATTGATGATTTATTGCAATAATAACGGTAAACAGTCTGTGGTTGCATAGATCCGTATATAAGTTTCTTTAGGGCTGGGACAGACAGGGAGATTCGGGGAGATTGTCGCCTGCGATTAATCGCCAGGCAACAGAATCTCCCCGAATCTCCCTGTCTGCCCCAGCCCTTACTGTTCAAACAGCATGCATTGTATAAAAAAAAAAAAGTTTATGGAACCGCTTTATGGTTGCTTTGGCAATAAAAAGTTAATAGTCTCTGCCTGACTCATAGTATGTTCTGTAACCACATTGCTCAGCAGATTAACATTAAATAGCTGATGCATTTACCAAATTGGCATCTGTGCAACAAACTGGTCACTCTTCTCATTTTTTTCCGTGGCAATTGCATGGAATCTCGCTTGAGTTTTATCACTCGAAAAAAGGGCAGCAAGCCTTTCCAGCCTACTGTGTTCTAGCAGGTGGCTATGCCCACAAGTCTCTGTAATTATCATTGAGATAAATGGGCGGTGATACCAAGTGTTAAACGACTCATCTGTGATCGCATTGTCTCATTGATGTTAAAATATTGAGTAACCATGTTTGTTTTTTTGTGGATCATTAGACCCATGAGCAGAAAAATGCTGTAGAGAAGCACCTGTGTTGGTCTCACCGTGAAAGACACTAAAGGGAAACTATCTCAAAAATTAAAATGTAATATAAGCTTCAGCATACTGAAATAAGAAACCATCAATATACACAAACAAATACAATCAATGAACAATTCTGTACCGTTTCTGAAATAATAGTTTATCTTTACGATTCCTCTCTCTGCATCTGTTTCTCCTCATTCTGTCTTTATTCAGGAGTTGCGTGTCCGATATTCATTGACATGGGGGGCTCCATTTTCCTAGAAGATGTATTAGAGCTCACTCTATTAAAATCACAAGACATCATGTCTCTCTACATGCAGCAGTTGGGTGTCAGATATTCATTGTTACATCCAATATATCTTATAGGGGGGTTCCTTTTGCCTAGAAGATGTATTAGAGCTCACTCTATTAAAATCACCAGACATCATGTCTCTCTACATGCAGGATTTGTGCAAAAGGCAGTTATTTTTTTTTGTACTGGGATCCGTTATTTGAGTGAGCTCTAATTCATCTGCTAGGGAAGGATGAATTATCCCCCCCCCCCCCCATAAGATATATTGGGTCTAACTGTCAATGAAGAGAAAGCGATGCTGAGAGAGGAATAGTGAACATAAACTTATTATTCCAGAAACAGATGCAGAATATTTGATTATATTTAGAAAGTTTCTTCAATATGAGGAAGCTTATATAAAAGGAATTGTTCAGTATAAAAACTGGCTAAATAAGATGTGCAAAAAAAAAAAAATGTTTCTACTATAGTTAAATGTAATGTATAAAGGCTGGAGTGACTGGATATCTAACATAATGGCTTTTCTGCTCTCTTGTTTTCCACTGACTGGTTGCCCTAATGACTTGGGACATAATTGTTGCTTTTGATTCTGAGCTGAATGCGGAGGATCAATTGCAAAGTCTCTGAACAGTTATTTCCCATGTGGGCCCCCTTCAAGTCGCTGACTAACTTGGAGTTAGTTCGCCAAACGTGCAATGTATAATGGCTGGAGTGACTGGATGTCTAATATAATAGCCAGAATCCAATTTCCTGCTTTTCAGCTCTTAACTCTGAGTTAGTCAGTGACTATAAGGGGGGCCACATGGGACATAACTGTTCAGTGAGTTTGTAATTGATCCTCCGGATTCAGCTCAGATTCAACAGCAACAGTTATGACCCATGTGCCCACCCTTCAAGTCACTCATTGGTTATTGCCTGGTAACCAATCAGTGGAAACCTTGAGAGGTGAAAAGCAGGAAGTAGTGTTCTGTTCTGTTACACATCCACTCACTCCAGCCTTTATACAGTACATTTTTGGCTAACTATATTAGATACATTATTATTTTGCTCAGCCTATCTATCCAGTTTTTATTTTTACACTGATCTGTTCCTTTAAATTTAAATTTTTACGATAGTTCTCCATTAAGTGGTGCAATTGTGCTTTTTGCCACTGGTCACTGTTGCTTGTCTACCAGCGTGTTTGTCTGCTGGTAAAACATGTTGATTGGCGTTATTATGAAGCAAAGATGTCATGGCAAGGTTTCAACTTGGTTTTCCCACCATGGAGAAACTACTGTATGTGCCAAGAGCCTTGGATACCCATTACCAGTGGCATTGCCAACTGTTCAGTGATTTGCTCATAAGAATGTTTTTCTACAAATTGTGTAGAATTTTCAGTGGTGCATCTTAAATTAGCACAGTGTGTTAATATGCTTAATTATATATATTTTTTTATGGTCACTGGCCTACAAGCTACATGTAAATGATCTGTAACCAGCACACCCTGTAAATCTGTCCGTGTGAAATCTAATAATTTTTTTCTAAACAGCCAGAGGAAACACCACCAGCTAAAGTGCCTAGTGCTGTGCCACCTCGTGCTACTCCCGAGGCACAAAAGCATCGGTCACAAGAGCAGTTAATAAGGCAACAGCTGCTGGTGAAGCAAAAACAGTTGTTAGAGCTTCAACAAAAGAAGTTGGAGCTTGAACTTGAACAGACAAGAGAACAGCTGGTAAGTTGGAATGGGAACAATTAGCTGCCATTTTTTTTTTTCTGTGAAGGTTCTCAATCATCCAGGTCATGGTATCCTTTTCCATTCTTCACTGTTAAAATGTTGTGGAGTAGTGTGACCCCTGTGGGGGAGAGATTTTGTTCCAAGAGTGTTAATCCTTTGACTCTCCAGCTGCTTCTAAAACTAGACTTGTCATTCAGTCATTTGTGCTTAGTAATGGTAGGTTATCCCTAAATTTGCAGTAGCTTTGCTGCATGAACACTAAGGGTAGGGGCAGACAGGGAGATTCGGGGAGATTTTGTCGCCTGGCGTTTTTAGCAGGCGACAATCTCCCCGAATTTCCTTCTCCCTGTCTGCCGATCGTAAAGGCACAAAGCGCCTGTGCAGATGCGGCGCAGCGATTTCTGGAATCGCCCGAAGTTTCCTCACTAGGTATCTTCGGGCGATTCCGGAAATCGCCGTGTCTGCTCAGGCGCTGGCGCTTTGTGCCTTTACGATCGGCAGACAGGGAGAAGGAAATTCGGGGAGATTGTCGCCTGCTAAAAACGCCAGGCGACAAAATCTCCCCGAATCTCCCTGTCTGTCCCCAGCCTTAACAATATGGATTGTTGAGCTGGTATTTAGTATGCTGTATCCACTTTTAAACTAGAATTTTAATTTCTGTAAAGAGTACAATTGAAATTTTCCATGATGTAAGACTAAGCAAACAGGGCTTTTATTGTACTCTGTGAGTCCAGATTAGTCCTAAACGGATATGCTTATTTTTTTAATCTTTTGGATTGAATGCAAGAAATGTGCCGTTTGTTGGCTTTAAGACCATGATCCCTTCTTGTAGATCTTCACTTGGAGAAGCTCTCTAGGGAATGTTTATGGCCCACAGAATGCCTAAGGTTGCCACAGATCACTGTCCTTATAGTATAAATGAGGGGTGTCCAACCTGCGGCCCAGCTTGAAAGGCTTGGTTCCCGAGGAAATGTCATGTTGCAAAGGATATAGGAGTAGACGTGAGGGGGGGCCTCTGCCCATTGCCTTGTTTATATTTTTCTTCCATTGGTAGTTATAGGATTTGTTACCTGGAATTTTGAGATCTGGGGCTTTCTAAAACATGGATATACAGTTATTTCAAATCAAAATAATTTCTTTGGGTTTTCAGTCGATTGATTTATTGTGGGTTAGTAAACTCTAAAGGTATACTGTAATGATTATGATGTTGTTTTCATTTCTAATATACTCTGCAAATATTTCACTCTACAATATAACATTTCAGGTCATTTTGCCTGATCATGTGCTTTCAGAAAGAGCCAGCACTTTAGGATGGAACTGCTTTCTGGCAGGCTTTTGTTTCTCCTACTCTATGTATCTGAATGTGTTGCAGTGGGACCTGGATTTTACTAATGAGTGCTGTTCTTAGATCTACCCGGAAGCTGTTCTCTTGTGTTAGGGAGCTGTTATCTGGTTACCTTCCAATTGTTCTGTTGTTAGGCTGCTGGAGGGGAAAAGGGGGGGGGGTGATAACCCTCCAAATTGCAGTAAAGATTGACTGAAGTTTGTCAGAGCACGAGTCACATGCATGGGGGCAGCTGGGAAACGGAACAAATGTCTAGCCCTGTGTCAGATTTCAATTTAATTAAATATACAAAAATCTGTTTGCTCTTGAGAAATGGATTTCATTGCAGAATTCTGCTGGAGCAATGTGTTTTGAGAAAAATGTGTTTTCCCATGATCGAATCCCTTTGTGTGTTTGCCTTAAGGTGGCCATACACGGTGAGATCTGCTCGTTTGGTGATGTAGCCAAATGAGTGGATCTCTCCCCAATATGCCCACCTTCAGGTGGGCGATATCTGACTGATCCGATCGTGGGCCCTAGGACCCAACAATCGGATGACAATGGAGGAGGTACAGGCGGTTGGATTGCAGGACCGCATCAAAGAATAGATGCGGCTGCAATCCAACGGGATTTCCAGTCCTGTTCGATCGACATGGCCAGATATTGCTTAGGTAAGTCCATCGGAGGGCCCCATACAAGGGCCAATAAGCTGCAAACTCAGACTGTTGACAACTGCATAGATGATCAGTACTACTGTAATGTAATTTCTTTGTAATGTAGAGCTATAGTCCTGTGTTTGATTAATTGTTAATTTCATTTTAGGCAAGTTCACTTTCTTCTTCAAAACCAGTGATCACCTCAAAAATTCCACACATGCCAGTTAAGGCCCCACAGCCTGTTTCTCAGCATTCTGAAAAGAACAAAATTGCCCCTCTCTCTCAGTCCATTGAAAAACCCCATGAAAAAATGCCAGCACCAAGCAGAGATCCTCGCCTTGTTAAAGAAAATCAGCATTCAGCCCACATGAAAGATCCAGGGCACAAAAAGGAGGCTAAACCCAACATCACAAACGTTCCAGATCTGAAGCCTATTAAACCTCTCTTAAATGATAAAGCAAATGCTTCTGCAAAGCCCGAAAAGTCGAAGTCTAATGAAAAACTACCTAAGCGAGAATCTCTGCAATCTGAATTTAAAGATCGATCCAAGTCATTGTCTCCTTTCAAAGCTAAATTGCCCCATGCGAAAGAGAAATCCCAAGGTGTGGAGAATGTAAAGGAATTGGAAGTAAATAGGAGAGACCCAAGGCTGCACAAGCATCTCCGCAATAAATCTGATGATAAAGACAATGAGCCCAAAGAAAAGCGAAAATGCGACAAAAAAGAGGAACATAAATCAGAACACAGAGCAGCAGGAAACAGAAACAAACTCGTTAGTGGGATTGTACAAAAAAATGAATCTGGTACAAGTTATCCAGACAAATTGAAACCTGGAAGAATCGGCAACAGAAAAAGATCGCGATCACCAAAGAGCCGATCACCAGCCCACTCTCCTAAGGGTAGAGATAGAAGGTCACCCAAAGTACGACCAAGAAGCACGTCTCCTGTTCATTCCCTCCCGAAAATTGGCAGATTGCGTCAGCCTGTAAGTAAACAATCTCACACGGAGGACTTTAACTCGAGCTCTCGGGAAGAACGAATGAAAAGAAATGCAAAAACAGATGTACGAGACAACAGAAGACAAAAGAGGCTGTCCGAGGAGAGGCCACAGGATCCTGCGTCTTCGATGTCTAATAAATCTAAATCCAATACAGAGGCAAAAGAAGATGTAGAAAATTGGCAAGGACCTAAAGCCAACAAGCGATGGAAGAGTGGATGGGAGGACAATAAAAAGTAGGTAGTGGGTGACCAGCCCCAGTTGATGTTGCTGCATGTAAACTGTTTTAAAATGTTTGTTTCTTAAAGCGCTTCAATTTTAACAATAAAATATTTTTAATGCAGCTCCATTAGTTCAGTTCCCAGTAACATACATGAATTTGCATTGGGGTACAGCCACATCGGCATTAACCCCCCTACCCGTATGATGCTTTGTGTGTTAATATGCCATGCTCATGTTGAATGGTGTAGAAAGTTTGGGTTTACAGTGTGTGTTAAGTTGGACAGGCTTTCAGTTTTCAACGTATTGCTTACTAATCATTTACAGATATGATTGGTAGGGTTTGTAGATAATCTACATATGGGGTCTGCACTGCTTTCGTTCAAAAGCGGTGCTTCCTACCAACCTGTATTTAAGTATAGATTTTTATTTTAACAATCCGTTTACATAGCATTTTTGGCTTTGTACATGTTCATTTGCAGGTGGATTATAGTTTAAAGGGGAACTCTGGCTTCCAAACCAAAATTTGATAAAGACGCCCACATAACGCAGAAACCCCTAATATGCCCATCAGTTACCTGTTTCATCAAAAAGTAGGAATAAATGCCATTTTCTATGCCGAGATCTAGCTGTTTGACCGTTCTCTCTTCATCATTTGAAATCCTGGCAGGGAAGTAGGGACTAAACTGTGATGTAAAAAATTGTAACGACTTCTCCACAGCTTACACTGCATGCAGGAACTACATTACCCACAATGTATCACGCTGTGATGTTCTGTTCCTTATAGAAATTGCGTGTGCAGGGAATTGTGGAATTGGATGGTGCAGGCCAAGGGCTGCTGATACAAAGTAACAGTAGTGAGTCAGCTCTGCAAAGTAGTCTGACGGATCAGCAGCAGAGCCGCTTGACTTGGGGAACTGTTCCAAACCATTACAAATCATGAAAAAAATGAATATTTTTAATGTATGTTGCAAAGTTCCTTGAAATTGTTTATTTTATAGAAAGGAATGTGTGGAATTCACCATTAAAGGAATTGTTCCATATAAAAATAAAAACTTGGTAAATAGCTTATGTAAAATAAAAAATGCTTCTAATATAGTTGGCAAAATATGTAATGTATGGCTGGAGTGACTGGATGTGTAACATAATAGTCAGAACTTCTGCTTTGCAGAACTCTTGGTTTCCACTAATTGGTTACTAGTCGGCAACCAACTAGTGACTTGAGGGGGCAGATGGGTCGTAAATCTTTGCTTTTGAATCTGAGCTGCATGCTAAGGATCAGTTGCAAACTCACTGAACAGTTGTGCCCCATGTGGCCCTCCTTCCTTCACTGACTTAATCAGTTAGCAGAAAAGCAGGAAGTAGCGTTCTGTTACACATCTGGTTACTCCAGCCTTTATACATTGCATTTTTTGGCTAACTATATTCAAAACGTTTTTTATTTTGCACAGCCTGTTTACCCAGTTTTTATTTTTACAATTAACTGTTCCTTTAATCTAAACATTTTGCAACATTTTAAAATGGGCTCTCCACATTTTGCCCCTCAAATAAATTCTATTACTTAACTGGTCTGCTTGATGTAAAAAATTAGGTTCCTATGTGTATATACTGGTAAATCATACCTATATGTGTAAATATTGATATAATGGTTCTATTTCTGTTAGTTCTCAGAACGAAGACCATCATCAAGGTAACCGTCCCCCCTATCAGAGGCATAATAGTTGGCAAAATAGTTCAAAAGGGGTTGCTTCTCCTCGGACTCCAAAACAGCAGCATTGGTTAAGTGTTGATGCCGATCTAAAAATACCGAAAGAATTAACAAGTGCAAGCAAAGCAGAGTTGCTGAAAAAGGTAATTTTGATAATCATGAATAATATATAGTATAGGGATATATTATAGGGATACATACACTGTATGAAATGAGCTGACCTGCAATATCTTTGTTTAGGCAAATGAACGGTTTTCCTTGGGAGAAATTACACACGAGGAACTTCTTGTGGTGGTACATCAGATACGTCAACTATTCCAGTACCAAGAAGAAAAACAGCGGTGTAGTGAGTGGGATAGCCCCACTGAGGAAATCAAAGGTGGTTTAAGAAAGAAACCTCTGCTTTCCAACGCAGAAATGACGTATTATGAGCACAAAGCAAAACTGAAAAGGACTCAAGTCCAGCATGCATTTTCTGATGGAGAATATTTGGATCCAGAATATTTGGACTTAGAGCTGGATGAAATGGTGCACTCTGGTAGAAACAGCGAACATGGTGGGAGAGCAGAAGGCAGTGTGCCTGAAAGAAATGAACAGTTTCCTGAAAGACCAAGGCATTCCCCCTTACCTGGGACTAGACCACATCCAGATGATGCACACGATGGTTATAGAAGGCACAAAGATCAGATGGAAATCCCCAAAGGTACGCGGTTGCAAGGTTTAGCTCTAAATACTCCCTTCAAATACAGACCACACTTCACCTCTGTATCGGAAGTTTAGTATGCTCCTTTTACTTAATAACCTTGATTTCTTAATTTAGTTACTCCAATGTAACCACAGCAATGCTTTGTGGTCGGGAGTATGCATAGTGTCAATGGGCAGTACAAACTTCAGCATTGGCTTCATTAAGGGTTAGGGTTGTGCCATGTATAACTTTGTGCATGTTTTAATTCAGAAATATTAAAAGATCACTTTTCCACCGAGGTACCCTCTGTATATGCAAACTTTTCTTCAAATGTAGTCTTAGGCTTTGCCATGTGAAGAAGCTTGAAATGCAGAGGGCTTCTCCGTTAAATTAATATTTCTAGGCACTAATGTCTTGCTTAATGCAGGTGTGAGTAAACAAATTTTATTTTGCATTTCACTTTGCCTCAGCTTCACGAGACGAACATGAACAATTCCCACACTCTGAACCCTTGTACGAAGAATCTGAAGAGGTACCTTATGGGGAAAGTGCAGATTCCAGAATGAGTGGCAAACATTCTAATCAAAAGAACACTCTGATGGAAGAGAGGAGACCACTACTTGATATCCCACCACATATACCTGTTAACAGAGGAGATACCCCTATCATGAAAGGTTTTGAAGAGCCTTCCAATGTTGCAAACATTAGGGAAAGTTCGCCTGTAAATGCATGCATGCCATTTGATGGTGCGTCAGGAAATCAGGTTGGACCTCAGTGCTTTGATGCAGTCCCAGGACAACCAGTTGATTCCCATTTTGATGGTATGGGTGCCAACCAAGTTGAGAACACAAGGTTTGATGGTATGAATCGGCAGGGTCAGCAAGGTATGCAGAAATATGAAGGCGTGCAAAATCCACCTATAGTATCAAGCCAGCCTATGGGAATGCAAAGATTAGAAGGCCCTTCAGGTCAGCCAATGAATGCAGCAAGATTTGAAGGAGCCCCTGGGCAACAGTTGGGAGCACCAAGATTTGAAGGAGCCCCTGGACAACCAATGGGTCCACAACGATTTGAGGGAATGCAGCCATTAGGCCCGCAGAGATTTGAAGGAGTGGTAGGGCCACAAAGATTTGATGGCTCTCCTAGACCACCATTAATGCAACAACGGTTTGAGGGAGTACCATGTCAGCCTATGAGATTTGAACAGCCAATGGGACATCCAGTGAGATTTGAGGCAAATCAAGGACCAGTGAGGTTTGATGGGCTGGTTGGTCCAAGATTTGAAATGAATCCGCCTCAGCGATTTGACAGTGGACCTCGTCCTCAACCCTTAATGAGGTTTGATGCGCCAATGGGGCAGATTAGGCCAAGGTTCGATGCAACACCTGTTAATAGGTTTGACAGACAGCCATCTCATATTCAAAGGTTTGATCTGCCTAGACAACCCTGCCAAAGATTTGAAGGCCAACCAGGGCATCAAACTCCTCCACGGTTTGATGGACCAATGCAGGTGCAACCGCGGTTTGATGGTCCTTTACCACAAAGGTTTGATGGCCCAAATCAGCAACCTAGATTTGATCTTCAAGTGAGTCATCAAGGACCACGCTTTGATAATATTCATCCACCCGTTAGGCAAAATGCTCCACCTTTTGGACAAACTGGTCCTTACGGTGACCCTCAGAACCATTTCCAGGGACAGCCACAGAGTATGCAACCACAAGGTATACCCCTTCAGGGGATGCAGCCACAGGGCATGCCTCCTCAGGGGTTGCAACCACAAGGCATCCCTCATCAGGGTATACTGCCACAGGGCATTGTGCCACAAGGGATGCAGCCACAAGGTATGCCACCTCAGGGGATGCAGCCACAAGGCATGCCACCTCAGGGGATGCAACCACAAGGCATGCCACCTCAGGGACTGCAGCAACAAGGAATGCCACTTCAGAGGCCCGAACAAATGTTTGACTTGCCACAAGGACCAAATTTTGCTGGACCTTCTGGTCCTGGAGTGCAGTGTTTTCCAAGCCAGCTTCCTAGACCATCTGGGCCTTATTTCGATGAAAAGAATCCAAATTCCCAAGGACCACAGTTTTCAAACTTCAATAACCTTCCTGTAGGAAACATGCCAGCAAGCCAACAGGTAAGTGTAAAACAAACAAACAAAATTTTCTGCAAGCTTTTCTGCATTTCCTATGGATGCTTTGTGCAACTGTAGGTGGGTTCATGCATTCCAGTTTAAAGGGGTGGTTCACCTTTAAGTTCACTTTCATAATGTTATTGAATGGGCAATTCTAAGCAACTTTTCAATTTGTCTTCATTTCTTTTTAAAGTTTTTGCCTTCTGACTTTCCATCTTTCAAAGGGGGTGGGGGAGTTCTGACCCCAAATGCTCTGTAAGGCTAAAAATGTATTGTAGTTGCTACTTTGTATTATCTTTCTATTCAGGCCTCTCCTATTCATATTCCAGTCTCCTATTCAAATATGTGAATGATTGCTGGGGTAATTTGGACCCTAGCAACCAGATTGCTGAAACTAAGTCAAACACCACAAATAATAAAAAATGATAACCAGTTGCTAATTGTCTCAGAACATCTCTCTACATCATACTAAAAGTTAACCCAAAGGTGAAAACCCCCTTTAACTAATGAATGCAAATGCTGCTATGGGTTACTAGATCTGCCTGTCCTATGTAGATTTTTTCTTTAAATCTCTTATAACATTGTCTTTCGTGCTTTTATAATTTTTCCATAAAAGTATTTTCCTGATGCTTTAACATTATCTAACTGATCACCAATGTTCCTCTGAGGGGGCTGCCATATTTGTGCAGAAGTTGTTCGTTCGCATTGAGGAGGGACAGTCAGGATGACGAGACAGATTTAGGAACTTAAAGTAACAATTACTAACAAGCAGAGCTATCCACAAAAAAAGTCAACCAAGCCTTTACTTTTAATGTACATTCGTATTTTGAAAAGTAGTTTTTAGTATCCGTATCACTTTAAAATGCAAGGTTATTGGGAAGGTCGTTCTGGAAATCTTTTTGCATTTATACTTAAAAGTATTATCTATTGACAGTACAGGTGGGCCTTTCGACTCTCATATATATATATATATATTTTTTTTTTTTTAAAGTTTGGACCATTAGGAGGAATGTCTCGGCCTGCAGGAATATCTCCACCTATTGGAATGTCTCAGCCAGCATTTTCAGGTCAAGATCAGAACCATGTTCCCCCAGCAGGTCCTGCGGGAGGAGTGTTTGTTCAGCCAGGTGAAGATTTTTTTTCTTCTACGTTTTGTAGTTTAATAAAGTTGTGTTTCAAAACATTTTTTGAATTGTGAATATTGTTTTACTTCCAATACTTGTACACTGTGAATGCTCGTACTGCATTTCTTCACCTTTTTCTTAGGGATCCAAATTAGTTTGGGAAACCGCTTTGCATCCCAGGAATTGCCCAAGATCTGATATTGCAACTGCTTTTTATGTGGATCATGTAGAATGATGTAATATGTATGTTACGGTTTAGGTCATATAATGACTTTCATATTGGTGATTTAAAGGAATTGTTCAGTGTTAAATTAAAAATCGGTAAATAGGCTGTGCAAAATAAAAAAAAAATGTTTTCAATATAGTAAGCCAAAAATGTAATGTATAAAGGATGGAGTGAGTTGATGTGTAACATAACCGAACAGAACACTACCTTGCAGCTCTCTTGGTTTCCACTGATTGGTTACCAGGCAGTAACCTATCAGTGACTTGGGGGGGCACATGGATCATAACTGTTGCTTTTGATTCTCCACTGCATGCTGAAGATCAACTGCAAACTCACTGAACAGTTATGTCCCATAACTTAAAAGCAGGAAGTAGTGTTCTGTTCCGTTATGTTACACATCCAATCACTCCAGCCTTTATACATTACCTTTTTGGCTAAGTATATTAGAAAAAAAATTCTTTTTGCACAAACTATATATTTAACCAGTTTTTATTTTCACACTGAACTGCTCATTTAAGCTTGCCTTATAATCCTCATAATGCTGTATGCATTAGTATTTTAACTTTGCAATTGATCTTATATTTTTTAGGTGGTTCATTTCCATTTCCTGAAAATCACTTGGGACAGCTTGATGTTAATGAGTTATTCTCAAAGCTGCTTTCAACAGGAATACTTATGAAAGTTACACAGAATGAATCCTCTACCCGTAAGTATTTGTTGTGTAAGGAATGGGAACCTACTGAGCTTTCCCTGGGAGAGGACTGTTCTTGTCTGCTAGGATATTTTAACATGGCTGTTCTTGATCTGAGCAGTTTCATTCAGATCAATCAGAAAGGCTATTGGGAAGGAATTTCAGCAGCTAGCTGGTTGCTAGGGTCTTGCTTGCCTTAGCATAAATTGGCAGTGGTTTGAATGAGAGACTGGAATATGTAAGTGGTACAATTGTAGCCACACAGAGCTGTTGTATTTTTGGCTGCCGGGGTC
>JAMBMQ010000225.1:40615-54594 GCA_024363595.1 Xenopus borealis | reverse complement strand
CCATAGCTGTAGGAGGGCGCATGCAGGACATCGTTTTGACGCGACGATGTCCTAAAATGCATTCCGTATGCCTGTGTGACCAAAGTCCTTTCTACTGGCCCCATTGTATCTATAGCTAACTGACCAGTACACATCTAATCCAAGATGGTGTTTCTTCTTTTTTCTACTTTCCCTCCAGATGAGCTGAACAAACCCCTCCAAGGTAATTACCCCTCCTCTAATAAGGTCACAGGGCCCCTGCCAATTAGACCTGCTAGGGGAGGTCAACGAGAAGCAGGCCTGCCCCCTAGCCAATCAACCCTGGGGGTGGAGAGAAGGGGCAGGGTCGAAATACCAGAGGGGAGGGGTGGTGTGTGTTTTTGTTTTCTCTCTGGAAAGTAATCCAGCAGTGGCAGGACACCCTCCCTGGCATTCCCTTGGAATTTACCTTAGCTGCGGCAGGAAGACTCCCCCCAACAGTTTTGGATTGCCTTACCACCCCCCAGAGGATTGTTTATATCTGGACTCCCTTGAGGTATTGTGATTTTTGTGAAATTACCTAATGGAGCTGTGCCCTTACACTAACATTACCTGGAGGAACTCTTTGCCCTTGTCATTGGACTGCCCCGGGGGGGGGCTACATTATATATTTGGTGGGGGAGTGCTATTGGGACTTCAGATAATAACCTGCTGTTTAGTTCTGCAATAAACCCCTGCATAAACTCTTCTAGCAAGTGTGGTATCTCCCAGTTTGTGCTAGTTGGTCATACTTCACACGTTTACGTGATAGCCTGAGTGTGTGAGGCTGATTGTGTGTGAGGCTGATTGTGTGTGAGGCTGATTGTGTGTGTGTCTGAGTGAGTGTGTGTGGCTGAATGTGTGTGGTGTGTGTGGTCAGACACAAACACTCTCAGCCACACACAATCAGGCGCACACACACACAACCACACATACAAACTGTTTGTGTGGCTGAATGTGTGTGTGTGGTCGATTGTGTTTGTGTGTGGCTGATTGTGTTTGTGTGTGTGTGAGGCTGAGTGTGTGTGTGAGGCACACACCCTCAGCCGCACACACCTTCAGCCACAAAAACTGAGACACACACATACTTAGCTACATGGACATTCAGTCACACACAGGCTCAGGCTTAGTGTGTGTGGCTGAGTGGGTATGTGCTTGATTGTGTGTGGCTGGGTGTGTGTGCCTGAGTGAGTGTGCACCTGAGTGGGTATGGCTGAGTATGTGTGAAGCTGAGTGTGTGTGTGAAGCTGAGTGTGTGTGTGAGGCTGAGTGTGTGTGTGAGGCTGAGTGTGTGTGTGTGAGGCTGAGTGTGTGTGTGTGAGGCTGAGTGTGAGGCTGAGTGTGTGTGTGTGTGACTGAGTGTGTTGACAAGTGTGTGTGAGTGTACACCAGAGTGGGTGTGAGTAATTGTGTGCCTGAGTATGTGTATGCTTGAGTGTGTGTGTGCCTGAGTGTGCATGTGTAGCTGTGGCCTAGGGTGTGTGGCATGGCTGAGTGAGTGTGCCCCTGAGTGGGTGTGGCTGAGTGTGTGTGAGGCTGATTGTGTGTGTGTGTTGACAAGTGTGTGTGCATGAGTTAGTGTGCAACTGAGTGGGTGTATGGCTGAGTGATTGTGTGCCTGAGTATGTGTATGCTTGAGTGTGTATGTGTGCCTGAGTATGTGTATGCTTGAGTGTGTATGTGTGCCTGAGTGTGGGTGTGCCTGACTATGTGGCTGAGTTTGTGTGGCTGTATGTGTGTATGTGCCTTAGTGTGTGTGTGTCTGAGTAAGAATGTGGCTGATTGTGTGTGAGGCTGATTGTGTGTGAGGCTGATTGTGTGTTTGAGTGTGTGTCTGAGTGAGTGTGTGTGGCTGAATGTGTGTGCTGTGTGTGGTCAGACACAAACACTCTCAGCTACACACAATCAGACGCGCACACACACACATACACAACCACACATACAAACTGAGAGAGTGCAAACAGGAGCAGAACTTGCTGCTAAGTGTTCTTTATTGGACAGGACATGTTTCGAGCGAAAGCCCTTTATCAAGTGTGACACTTGATAAAGGGCTTTCGCTCGAAACATGTCTTGTCCAATAAAGAACACTTAGGAGCAAGTTCTGCTCCTGTTTGCACTCTCTCAGTACCTTTACTAATTTGGATATTTGTCTCACCTGAAGCGGGGGTGGTTTACTGAGATTGAGAGCATTGGTTACTATTCCCCAGTCACACTTCTTTCGTTTCACACATACAAACTGTGTGTGTGGATGAATGTGTGTATGTGTGTGTGTGTGTGTGTGTGTGGATGAATGTGTGTGTGTGTATGGCTGATTGTGTATGAGGCTGAGTGTGTGTGTGAGGCTGAGTGTGTGTGTGAGGTACACACCCTCAGCCGCACACACCCTCAGCCACACACACCCTCAGCCACACACACCCTCAGCCACACACATACTTAGCTATATGGACATTCAGTCACACACAGGCTCAGGCTTAGTGTGTGTGGCTGAGTGTGTATGTGCTTGATTGTGTGTGGCTGTGTGTATGCGGCTATGTGTATGGCTGGGTGTGTGTGCCTGAGTGAGTGTGCACCTGAGTGGGTGTGGCTGAGTATGTGTGAGGCTGAGTGTGTGTGTGAGGCTGAGTGTGTGTGTGTGAGGCTGAGTGTGTGTGTGACTGATTGTGTGTGGGTGTGACTGAATGTGTTGACAAGTGTGTCTGAGTGTACACCAGAGTGGGTGTGAGTAATTGTGTGCCTGAATATGTGTATGCTTGAGTGTGTGTGTGCCTGAGTGTGTGCGTGGGTAGCTGTGGCCTAGGTTGTGTGGCGTGGCTGAGTGAGTGTGCCCCTGAGTAGGTGTGGCTGAGTGTGTGTGAGGCTGAATGTGTATCTGTGTGTGTGTTGACAAGTGTGTGTGTGCATGAGTTAGTGTGCACCTGAGTGGGTGTATGGCTGAGTGATTGTGTGCCTGAGTATGTGTATGCTTGAGTGTGTATGTGTGCCTGAGTATGTGTATGCTTGTGTGTGTATGTGTGCCTGAGTATGTGTATGCTTGAGTGTGTATGTGTGCCTGAGTATGTGTATGCTTGAGTGTGTATGTGTGCCTGATTGTGGGTGTGCCTGACTATGTGGCTGAGTTTGTGTGGCTGTATGTGTGTATGTGCCTTAGTGTGAGTGTGTCTGAGTGTGTGTGTCTGAGTAAGAATGTGGCTGACTGTGTGTGGTGTGTGGTCAGACACGCACACTCTCAGCTGCGCACACACAGACACACATACTCAACTACACACTACAAACTGTGTATGTCTGAGTGTGTGTGGCCGAGTGTGTGTGTGTTTGGCTGAGTGTGTGTGTGTTTGGCCGAGTGTGTGTGTGTGTTTGGCCGAGTGTGTGTGTGTGTTTGGCCGAGTGTGTTTGGCCGAGTGTGTGTTTGGCCAAGTGTGCGTGTGTGGCAGAGTGTGTGTGTGTGGCAGAGTGTGTGTCACACGCCCTAAGCCACACGCACGCACACGCCCTCAGCCGCACGCACACGCCCTCAGCCACACGCACACGCCCTCAGCCGCACGCACACGCCCTCAGCCACACACACCCTCAGCCGCACACACACTGAGACACACACACACACACTGAGACACACACACACTTAGCTACATGCACATGAGTGTGTGTGGCTGCGTGTGTGTGCCTAAGTGAGTGTGCACCTGAGTGGGTGTGGCTGAGTATGTGTGAGGCTGATTGTGTGTGTGACTGAGTGTGTTGGCAAGTGTGTGTGAGTGTGCACCAGAGTGGGTGTGTGTCTTGAGTAATTGTGTGCCTGAGTATGTGTATGCTTGAGCCACAGTCAAAGGCATACACACTCGGTGTGTATGCCTGAGTGTGTGTTGCTAAGGAACACACACTCAGCCACACACACTCAGCCACACACACATAGTGTGTATGCCTGAGTGAGTGTGTGTGTCTGAATGGGGCTGTGGATAAGTGTTTGTGCCTGAGTGTGTGTGGCTGAGCTTCACACACTCGGCCACACACAAACTCATGCACACACAGTTTTTCTGCCTGAGTATGTGTGCCTGAGTGTGTGTTGCTAAGGAACACACACTCAGCCACACAGACACACTCAGCCACACACACACACTCTGCCACACATACACACACTCAGCCACACTCATATACTGAGTGTATGTGTGGCTGAGTGTATGTATGGCTGAGTGTGTGTGTGGCTGAGTATGTGTGTGGCTGAGTGTGTAAAGTTTAGCCACACTTACTCAGGCACACACACATTCGGATACACACACACACACTCAGGCATACACACTATGTGTGTGTGGCTGAGTGTGTGTGTGGCTGAGTGTGTGTGTGGCTGAGTGTGTGTTCCTCAGCAACACACACTCAGCCACACTCACTCAGGCATACAAACCGTGTGTGTGCCTGAGTGTGTGTGTGTCTGAGTGTATGTGTGGCTGAGTATGTGTGGCTCACACAGCTATATACACACAAACACACACACTTAGCTACACACACACACTTAGCCACATACACATACACACACACACTCAGCCACACACACATTCAGACACACAAGCTGTCTGAGTGTCTGATTGTGTGTGGATGAGTGTGTGTGTGTGTGTGTGGCTGAGTGTGCATGTGACTGAGTGTGTGTGTGGCTGAGTGTGTGTGTGGCTGAGTGTGTGTGTGGCTGAGTGTGTGTGGCTAAGTGTGTGTGACTGAGTGTGTATGGCTGAGTTTGAGTTTGGCTGAGTGTGTGTGGCTCAGACACACACATACACACACACTCAACCACACATACACACACATATTCAGACACAGAAACACACACTCAAGCATACACACTGTGTGTGTGCCTGTTTGTGTGTGTTTGTGTGTGGCTGTGTTTGTGGCTGAGTGTGTGTGTTTAGCTGAGTGTATGTGTTGCTGAGTGTTTATGTGAAGCTGAGTGTGTTCTTCAGCAACACACACACTCAGCCACACACACACACTCAGCCACACTCATATACTCAGCCACAAACATACAAATACTCAGTCACAGACACACACAGCTATACACACACACACACACACACACACACACACACACATTCAGACACACACTCAGGCATACACACTGTGTGTGTGGCCGAATATGTTTGTGTGGCTTAGTGTGTATTTGTGTGTGGCTGAGTGTGTGTTGCAGAAACACACACAAACTCAACCATACACACACTCAGCCACACACACACTCAGCCACACACATATACTAAAGCCACACACAAACATATATGCTTGAGTGTGTGTTTGTGTGTCTGAATATGTGTGTGTGGTTGAGTGTGTGTCTGAGCCACACACACTCAGCCACACTCAATCTCAGGCACACACACAGCCACACATATACAGCCACACACACTCAGCTAAACACACATAGTGTGTATGCCTGAGTATGTGTTTGTGTGTCTGAATGTGTATGTGGATAAGTGTGTGTGAAGTTGAGTGTGTGTGGCTGAGTGTATGTGTGGCTGAGTGTGTATGTGTGGCTGAGTGTGTATGTGTGGCTGAGTGTGTGTCTGAGTGTCTGTGGCTGGGTGTGTGTGGCTGAGTTTGAGTGTGGCTCAGATACACACACTCAGCCACACATACACATACATATTCAGACACACAAACACACACTCAAGCATACACACTGTGTGTGTGCCTCAGTGTGTGTGTTTGTTTGTGTGTGGCTGTGTTTGTTTGTGGCTGAGTGTTTGTGTGAAGCTGAGTGTGTTCTTCAGCAACACACACTCAGCCACACTCATATACTCAAGGCACAAACATACAAATACTCAGCCACAGACACACACAGCTATATACACACACACTCAGCTACACACACACACTTAGCCACATACACATTCAGACATACACTCAGGCATACACAATGTGTGTGTGGCCGAATATGTTTGTGTGGCTTAGTGTGTATTTGTGTGTGGCTGAGTGTGTGTGTGTGTGGCTGAGTGTGTGTTGCAGAAACACACACAAACTCAACCATACACACACACTCAGCCACACATACACTCAGCCACACACATATACTAAAGCCACACACAAATATACACACACACTCAGGCATAGACACACAGTGTGTATGCTTGAGTGTGTGTTTGTGTGTCTGAATGTGTGTGTAGTTGAGTGTGTGTGTCTGAGCCACACACACTCAGCCGCACTCAATCTCAGGCACACACACTCAGCCACACATATACAGCCACACACACTCAGCTAAACACACATAGTGTGTATGCCTGAGTATGTGTTTGTGTGTCTGAATGTGTATGTGGATAAGTGTGTGTGAAGTTGAGTGTGTGTGTGGCTGAGTTTATGCGTGGCTGAGTTTATGCGTGTGTGTGTGACTGAGTTTGAGTGTGGCTGAGTGTGTAAAGCTCCGCCACACACACTGAGGCATACACACTTATCCACAGACACACACACTCAGGCATACACACTATGTGTGTGTGGCTGAGTGTGTGTGTGGCTGAGTGTGTGTGTGAGTGTATGTGCCTGAGTTTGATTGTGGCTGAGTGTGTAAAGCTCAGCCACACACACTCAGGCACACACACTTATCCACAGACATATTCAGACACACACACACTCACTATGTGTGTGTGGCTGAGTGTGTGTGTGGCTGAGTGTGTGTGTGGCTGAGTGTGTGTTTCTTAGCAACACACACTCAGGCACACACACTCAGGCATACACACTGTGTGTGCCTGAGTGTGTGTCTCTGAGTGTATGTGCCTGAGTTTGAGTGTGTGTGGCTCAGACACACACACTCAGCCACACACACATTCAGACACACAAGCTGTCTGAGTGTGTGTGGATGAGTGTGTGTGTGTGGCTGAGTGTTTGTTTGGCTGAGTGTATGTGTGGCTGAGTGTGTATGTGTGGCTGAGTGTGTGTGTGTATCTGAGTGTGTGTGGCTGAGTTTGAGTGGCTCAGACACACACACACACTCAGCCACACATACACACACATATTCAGACACACAAACACACACTCAAGCATACACACGGTGTGTGTGCCTCAGTGTGTGTGTTTGTTTGTGTGTGGCTGTGTTTGTTTGTGGCTGAGTGTGTGTGTTTAGCTGAGTGTGTGTTGCTGAGTGTTTGTGTGAAGCTGAGTGTGTTCTTCAGCAACACACACACACACTCAGCCACACTCATATACTCAGCCACAAACATACACATACTCAGCAACAGACACACACAGCTATACACACACATACTCAGCTACACACTTAGCCACATACACATTCAGACACACACTCAGGCATACACACTGTGTGTGTGGCCGAATATGTTTGTGTGGCTTAGTGTGTATTTGTGTGTGGCTGAGTGTGTGTGTGTGGCTGAGTGTGTGTTACAGAAACACACACAAACTCAACCATACACACACTCAGCCACACACACTCAGCCACACACATATACTAAAGCCACACACAAACATACACACACACTCAGGCATAGACACACAGTGTGTATACTTGAGTGTGTGTTTGTGTGTCTGAATGTGTGTGTCTGAGCCACACACACTCAGCTGTACTCAATCTTAGGCACACACACTCAGCCACACATATACAGCCACACACAATCAGCTAAACACATATAGTGTGTATGCCTGAGTATGTGTTTGTGTGTGTGTGTCTGAATGTGTATGTGGATAAGTGTGTGTGAAGTCGAGTGTGTGTGGCTGTGTGTGTGAGTGTATGTATGGCTGAGTGTGTGTGCCTGAGTTTGAGTGTGTGTGGCTCAGACACACACACACACACTCAGCCACACATACACTCAGCCACACAAGCACACACTCAAGCATACACACTGTGTGTGTGTGTGTGTGTGCGCCTGAGTGTGTTTGTTTGTGTGTGGCTGTGTGTGTTTGTGGCTGAGTTTGTGTGTTTAGCTGAGTGTGTGTGTGTTGCTGAGTGTTTGTGTGAAGCTAAGTGTGTTCTTCAGCAACACACACACACACTCAGCCACACACACACTCAGCCACACTCATATACTCAGCTACACACAAACATAAGTGTATATGTGGCTGAGTGTATGCATGTGTGTGGCTGAGTGTGTGTGACTGAGTTTGAGTGTGGCTGAGTGTGTGAAGCTCAGTCATACACACTCAGGCACACACACTTATCCACAACCACATTCAGACACACACACACACACACTCAGGCATACACACTATGTGTGTGTGTGGCTGAGTGTGTGTTTGGCTGAGTGTGTGTGTGTGACTGTGTGTGTGTGTCTGAGTGTGTGTGACTGAGTGTGTGTGTGTGACTGAGTGTGTGTGTGGCTGAGTGTGTGTTCCTTAGCAACACACACTCAGGCAAACACACTCAGGCATACACACTGTGTGTGTGCCTGAGTGTGTGTGTGGCTGAGTGTGTATGCCTGAGTTTCAGTGTGGCTGAGTGTGTATGGCTCAGACACACACACACACATACTCAGCCACACACACTCCGCTAAACACATACACTCAGCCACATACACATAGTGTGTATGCCTGAGAATGTGTTTGTGTGTGTGTCTCTGAATGTGTATGTGGATAAGTGTGTGTGGAGCTGAGTGTGTGGCTGTGTGTGTCTGAGTCTATGTGTGGCTTAGTGTGTGTGCCTGAGTTCGAGTGTGTGTGGCTGAGACACACACACACACATAGCCACACATACACTCAGCCACACACACATTCAGACACACAAGCACACACTCAAGCATACACACTATGTGTGTGTGCATCTGAGTGTGTGTTTGTTTGTGTGTGGCTGTGTGTGTGTGTTTAGCTGAGTGTGTGTGTTGCTGAGTGTTTGTGTAAAGCTGAGTGTGTTCTTCAGCAACATACACACACACTCTCAGCCACACACACTCAGCTACACACACACTAAGCCACACACACATACTCAGCCACACACAATCTGACACACAAACACACACTCAGGCTTAAAGCTGTGTGTGTATGGCTGAGTGTGTGTCTGAGTGTGTGTATGTGTGGCTGAGTGTGTGTGTGTGTGTGGCTGAGTGTGTGTTCGGCTGAGTGTGTGTTCGGCTGAGTGTGTGTTCCTCAGCAACACACACTCACTCAGGCATATAAACTGTGTGTGTGCCTGAGTGTGTGTGTGTTGCTGTGTGTCTGAGTGTGTGTGCCTGAGTTTGAGTGTGGCTGAGTGTGCCACACACACATTCAGACATACAAACACACACTCAAGCATACACATTGTGTGTGTTGCTGAGTGTGTGTTGCTGAAAAACACACTCAGCTTCACATAAACACTCAGCCACACACACTCAGGCATACACACTATATCTGAATGTGTGTGTGTGGCTAAGTGTGTGTGTGTCTGAGCCACACACACTCAGCCACACTCAAACTCAGGCACACACACACTCGTGTTTATATGTACATACATGTGTGTGTGTGTGTGTCTGAATGTGTATGTGGATAAGTATGTGTGAAGCTGAGTGTGTGTGTTTGTGTGTGGCTGAGTGTGTGTGTTTAGCTGAGTGTGTGTGTTTAGCTGAGTGTGTGTGTTGCTGAGTGTTTGTGTGAAGCCGAGTGTGTTCTTCAGCAACAGACACACACTCAGGCATACACACTGTGTGTGTTTGCCTAAGTGTGTGTGTGTGGCAGTGTGTGCTGAGACACACACACACTCAGCCACACACATACTCAGCCACACTCATATACTCAGCCACACACAAACATGAGTGTATGTGTGGCTGAGTGTATGCGTGGCTGAGTGTATGCGTGTGTGTATGTGACTGAGTGTATGTGACTGAGTTTGAGTGTGGCTGAGTGTGTGAAGCTTAGCCACACACACTCAGGCACACACACTTATCCACATCCACATTCAGACACACACACACAAACACACACTCAGGCATACAATCTATGTGTGTGTGGCTGAGTATGTGTGTGTGTTTGTGGCTGAGTGTATATGGCTGAGTATGTATGGCTGAGTGTATGTGTGGCTGAGTGTGTGTGTTCCTCAGCAACACACACTCAGGCACACACACTTAGGCATACACACTGTGTGTGCCTGAGTGTGTGTATGGCTGAGTGTGTGTGCCTGAGTTTGAGTGTGTGTGGCTCAGACACACACACACACTCAGCCACATACAAAACTCAGCCACACTCATATACTCAGCCAAGCAGACTCAGGCACACACACTTATCCACATCCACATTCAGACACACACACACACACACATACAAACACACACACTCAGGCATACACACTATGCGTGTGGCTGAGTGTGTGTGTGTGTGGCTGAGTGTGTGTGTGTGGCTGAGTGTGTGTGTGTGGCTGAGTGTGTGTGTGGCTAAGTGTGTGTATGGCTGAGTGTGTATATGGCTCAGCAACACACACTCAGGCATACACACTGTGTATGTGTGTGTGTGTGTGCCTGAGTGTGTATGTGTCTGAGTGTGTGTGTGTCTGAGTGTATGTGTGGCTGAGTGTATGTTCCTGAGTTTGAGTGTGGCTGAGTGTGTGTGGCTGAGTGTGTGTGTATTGCTGAAGAAAACACTCGGCTTCACACAAACATTCAGCAACACACACACTCAGCTAAACACACACAGCGCCACACTCATATACTCAGCCACACACAAACATACACACACTCAGCCACACACACACTCAGGCATACGCAAAGTGTGTATGCTTGAGTATGTTTTTTTGTGTCTGAATGGGTGTGTGGCTGAGTGTTTGTGTGGCTTAGTGTGTGTGTTTAGCTGAGTGTGTGTGTTGCTGAGTGTTTGTGTAAAGCCGAGTGCGTTCTTTTGCAACACACACAGACTCAGCCATACACACTCAGGCATACACACTGTGTGTGTTTGCCTGAGTGTGTGTGGCAGTGTGTGCTGAGACACACACACACTTAGCCACACACACACATACTCAGCCACACACACATACAAACATAGTGTGTATGCCTGAGTGTGTGTTTGTGTGTGTCTGAATGTGGATGTGGATAAGTGTGTGTGCCTGAGTGTGTGTGGCTGAGTATATGAGTGTGGCTGAGTGTGTGTGTGTCTCAGCACACACTGCCACACACACACTCAGGCAAACACACACAGTGTGTATGCCTGAGTGTGTATGGCTGAGTGTGTGTGTGTGTTGCTGAAGAACACACTCAGCTTCACACAAACACTCAGCCACACACACAGCCACATAGAAACACACACTCTGTGGCGTATGTTTGTGTATGGCTGAGTGTGTGTGTGTCTCAGCACACACTGCCATACACACACTCAGGCAAACACACACACTGTGTATGCCTGAGTGGTTGTTGCTGAAGAACACACTCAACTTCACACAAACACTCAGCCACACAAACACACCCACACACAAAGCCCCACACAAACACACACACACTCAGGCAAACACACACAGTGTGTATGAATGAGTGTATGATTGTGTGTCTGAATGTGTGTGGCTGAGTATATGTGTGGCTGAGTGTGTGTGTGTGTCTGAGCCACACACACTCAAACTCAGGCACACACACTCAGACACACATACACTCAGACACACACACACATTCAGACACAAAAACATACACTCAAGCATACACACTGTGTGTATGCCTGAGTGTGTGTGTTTGTTTGTGTGTGGCTGTGTGTGTGTTTAGCTGAGTGTGTGTGTTGCTGGGTTTGTGTGAAGCCGAGTGTGTTCTTCAGCAACACACACATACTCAGCCACACACACTCAGGTATACACACTGTGTGTATGCCTGATTGTGTGTGTGGCTGTATGTATGTGTGTCTGGGTGTATGTGTGGCTGAGTGTGTGCGCCTGAGTTTCAGTGTGGCTGAGTGTGTGTGGCTCAGACACACACACACTATGCCATACATACACTCATCCACACACACACATTCAGACACACAAACACACACTCAAGCATACACACTGTGTGTATGCCTGAGTGTTTGTGTTTGTTTGTGTGTGGCTGTGTGTGTGTGTGTTGCTAAGTGTTTGTGTGAAACTGAGTGTGTTCTTCAGCAATACACACACTCAGCCATACACACTCAGGCATACTCACTGTGTGTTTGCCTGAATGTGTGTATGGGAGTGTGTGCTGAGACACACACACTCAGCCACACATACACTCAGCCACACACCTGCAGAGCAACACTCATATACTCAGCCACACATAAAAATACACACACTCAGCCACACACACTAAGCCACACACACATACTCAGCCACACATAATCTGACATACAAACACACACTCACTCACTGTGTGTGCCTGAGTATGTGTATGGCCGAGTGTATGTGTGGCTGAGTGTGTGTGCCTGAGTTTGAGTGTGTGTTGCTCAGACACACACACACACACACTCAGCCACACACACACTCAGCCACACTCATATACTCAGCCACACAGACTCAGGCACACACACTTATCCACATCCATATTCAGACACACACACACACACACTCAGGCATACACACTATGTGTGTGGCTGAGTGTGTGTGTGTGGCTAAGTGTGTGTGTGTCTGAGTGTATGTGTGGCTGAGTATGTGTGCCTAAGTTTGAGTGTGGCTGAGTGTGTGTGGCTGAGTGTGTGTGTATTGCTGAAGAAAACACTCGGCTTTACATAAACATTCAGCAACACACACACTCAGCTAAACACACACAGCGCCACAGTCATATACTCAGCCACACACAAACATACACACACTCAGCCACACACACTCAGCTACACACACACAAACACACTCTCAGGCATACACAAAGTGTGTATGTTTGAGTATGTGTTTGTGTGTCTGAATGTGTGTGTGTGGCTGAGTGTTTGTGTAAAGCCGAGTGCGTTCTTTTGCAACACACACAGACTCAGCCATAAACACTCAGGCATACACACTTGGCCACACACACACTCAGCCACACTCATATACTCAGCCACAGTCAAACTCAGGAACATACACTCAGACATAAACACACTCAGCCACACACACACACACATACTCAGCCACACACACATACTCAGCCACACACACACACATATTCAGCCATACACACACATACTCTGCCACACACACACTCAGCCACACAAACATAGTGTGTATGCCTGAGTGTGTGTTTGTGGATGCGTGTGTCTGAATGTGGATGTGGATAAGTGTGTGTGCCTGAGTTTGTGTGGCTGAGTATATGAGTGTGGCTGAGTGTGTGTGTGTGGCTGAGTGTGTGTGTGTGTCTTAGCACACACTGCCACACACACACTCAGGCAAACACACACAGTGTGTATGCCTGAGTGTGTATGGCTGAGTGTGTGTGTGTGTTGCTGAAGAACACACTCAGCTTCACACAAACACTCAGCCACACACACAGCCACATAGAAACACACACTCTGTGGCGTATGTTTGTGTATGGCTGAGTGTGTGTGTGTCTCAGCACACACTGCCATACACACACTCAGGCAAACACACACACTGTGTATGCCTGAGTGGTTGTTGCTGAAGAACACACTAAACTTCACACAAACACTCTGCCACACAAACACATCCACACACAAAGCCCCACATAAACACACACACACACTCAGGCAAACACACACAGTGTGTATGCATGAGTGTATGATTGTGTGTCTGAATATGTGTGTGGCTGAGTGTAAGTGTGGCTGAGTATGTGTGTGTGTCTGAGTCACACACACTCAAACTCAGGCACACACACTCAGACACACATACACTCAGACACACACACATTCAGACAGACAAACATACACTCAAGCATATACACTGTGTGTATGCCTGAGTGTGTGTGTTTGTTTGTGTGTGGCTGTGTGTGTAGCTGAGTGTGTGTGTTGCTAAGTGTTTGTGTGAAACTGAGTGTGTTCTTCAGCAATACACAAACTCAGCCATACACACTCAGGCATACACACTGTGTGTGTGCCTGAGTGTGTGTGTTTGTTTGTGTGTGGCTGTGTGTGTGGCTGAGTGTGTGTGTTGCTAAGTGTTTGTGTGAAACTGAGTGTGTTCTTCAGCAATACAC
>JAMBMQ010000224.1:25468-59159 GCA_024363595.1 Xenopus borealis | reverse complement strand
ACAAGTCGCCAGGCGACAAAATGCCCCCGAATCTCCCCGTCTGCTCTAGCCCTAAGAGGGTGAATCAATGACAGAGCAGCATATAGTTTCCTATAATATTATTATAGACATTGCCTCCTGTATGTCATATACATGAACCTTTTACAGATGTCAGACATTCAACACCAACTTTGCATCACTTTAAATTATAATGGTTTTCTAATGAACTACAGTATATCATTTAGCTACAGATGCAACCCATTCCTTATAGGCGGTTACATACGTTAGTTATCTGTCTTGTTCTGTTGCTTTTCCATGAAACGGTTTATCAGTACTTTAGCAGCAAAATGGGTTGAGGTGGTCACAAGTGGGACTCCTAATACCCAGGGGAAGACCACAACTACACCTCTCAGGTTCAGAAGGAACCCGACTGCTTCATGTGAGATGGGCTACGTTTGAATTTCTTCCCTTGAAGCTGCATGCAGCGTGTGCTTTATATTGACTTTGTCTCTATATAAGCTACAGTTCCGACTCAGTAAATGTTTTAGGCATTGTGTGTAGTGTTTTGAAGGCAAATACGTCATGACTGGCTAAACTGTCACACTTATAATCAGGAGGATAGAGCTATGCTCGCTGTCTAACCATATCCGTGTGTTACAGTAAATGAATGTAAGTAGACCATTGGATTCACAAAGACATTATTGGGTGACAACAGGTCCGGACTGAGAGTCAAAATAGGCCCTGGCATTTCAGGTACACAGAGGCCCAATGAGCCCACACAGAGACCCAAACAGCCCACATAGAGGCCCAAACAGTCCCCACCAGCCCACTAAATACTGACTTTCTATGGGACCTTATAGCAGCCCCTCTGGCATTTGCCCTAACCCACAGATTGCCAGTCCGGGCCTGGGTGACAATGTGATCCAGCCAGTGGATTTTCAGCTTCCAAACGTAATGGATGGATTCTGCAGTTTTACAAACAAAAAAGGGCTATGCAAAAACACAGGGAAGACTTGCTCTAGCCTTATAATTAATGGCAACAAATCAGATCTTTTAAAAATATAATTGAAATTACATTGTAATATATATCTGCTGGTTGGCCAAACAATATCCTTTTTTCTACATAACCCTATAATTATTTAGTGACTGCCACTCAGATTAGGTTTGTGTTTGTGCCTATAGGGCGCATGGCAAAATTTCATATTTTGATGAAAGTAAAAGAACCTTTTAAATATGTTTTTTTTATGTCTTATTGTATTGTTGTAGTTATTGCCCTTTTCTAGATATATACTAAGGGGCACATTTACTAAGGGCGGAACTGAATATTCGAATAAAATTGGAATTTAAAAAATGTTATTTTCAAAGTAATTTTGCCCTACTTCAGCTATCGAATAGCCCAAAATTAGATTCAAATTTTAAAAATTCTGGCACTTTAAGAAACCTTTGAATTCGACTATTCGCCACCTTAAAGATGCCGAATTGCCATTTTAGCCTATGGGGGACCTCCTAGAACCTGTCCCAGGAATTCAAAAGGATTTTGCGCAACATCCTTCGAATCAAACTATTTTTATTCGATTGAATATGGACATTTTCAATCAAAAATTACCCCCCCCCCCCCAAAAAAAATTTATGGTCGAATTTTGAATTTTTTTCACTTCGAAATTTGACCATTAGTAAATCTGCCCCTAAGCGATCAGTTTATCATTCAAATGATCAACTTCCAATTATAATGCAAATAACAAATTCTGGAGCGGGAGTTTGCCTTTATATTAGTGTTTTATTGCAATTAGTCATATTCTGAAACAATTTACAATTGGTCTTCATTTTTTTTGTGGTTTCTGAATTATTTATAAGGAACAACAAAACTGTAGCCACACAGAGCAATAGATATTTTAGCTGCCTGTGTCCGTGACCCACCATCGGAGGACTGAAGCCAAATAATTCAACAACTATAAATAATAAAAATACTTCTGTCTGCTTGAATAGTTTGTGTACACAGGATTTCTAGATTACACTGTGCCTTGTACTGCAGGACCAAGCTTTACAGCACTACTTTAAATCTTAAAAAGGGGTGGTTCACCTTTAAGGTAACTTTTATTTTGTTATAGAAAGACCAATTCTAAGCAACTTTTCAATTGGTTTTCATTATTTATTTTTTATAGTTTTATAGTTATTTGTCTTTTTCTTCTCATTCTTTGCAGCTTTCAAATGGGTGTCGCTGTCCCAAATCCTCTGTAAAACTACAAATGTATTGTTTTTGTCTTTTTATTACTGATCCTTATATTCAGACTCTCTCCTATTCATATTCCAGTCTCTTATTCAAATTATTGCATGGTTAGTAGGGTAATTTGGGCCCTAGTTATCAGATTGCTTAAAATACAAATTGAAGAGCTGCTGAATAAAAAGCTAAATAACTCAATACAAAATGAAAACCAATTGCAAATTGTCTCAGAATATCCCTCTCTACATTATACTAAAAGTTATCTCAAAGGTGAACAACCCCTTTAAAGTGTACCTGAGATTTTCTGCAACAGACAATTTGCAAACATGGACAGTGCAAACAGGACCAGGTCACACCTAACCTATAGCTGCAAAGGGAGTGAGCTATAAAGCAAACACATTACAAATAATTATTCATATGTAAAGGGGAATTTATTTTTAGCTTGTTGTATATGGAAGTTACCAAAATTTCCTTCTTCTTTGTGTTTTATGAATTATTTGCCTGTTTGTCTCACTTTGACTTGCAATATGCAAAATGCAATCTGGTTGTGAGAGTCTGTGACAGGTCCGGACTGAGAATTAAAATAGACCCTGGCATTTAAGGTACATAGAGGCCCAATCAGCCCAAATAGAGCCCCAACTGGCCCCCACCAGCCCACTAAATACTGACTTTCTATGGGACCTTATAGCAGCCCTTCTGGCATTTGCCCTAACCCACAGATTGCCAGTCCGGGCCTGGTCTGTGACCCCTGTAAGCAAAAATGAAGCTATTTGTTATCAGGTGACTGCATGGTTGCTCACCTAGCTTATCCTGGCAACTGCATGCCAATTTAAATACAGGCCATGATCTGTAAACCAGGGGTTCAGAGAGCTCTGGAATATGGCACTCATTATTAGCTGAGTCTGATTTAAATAAACAGGTCTTTATTTCTGACTATTTTGCTTTTTTTTATATTAAAGACTGCGCTTTGCACTTGTTTTCAGTAGCCTTAAAGGACCAGTAACAATTTTTTTTTTAATTTGTTTGTACTGAAAAAAAAAAAAAAAAACACCAGGACACAGTAAAGGTTAAATTTGCAATGTCTTTATTAAGAAATAACTTACCGATACTGCACTTCCGCTCCTCTTCAGAAAAGGCGATCTGGCGACGATCCATCATGTGACCTTCTAAGAGATCAAAAGAAATCAAGCGAAGCACCATGGATCGTCGACGGATCACCTTTTCTGATGAGCGGAAACGCAGTATCGGTAAGTTATTTCTTAATAAAGTCTTTGCAAATGTATCGCTTAATGTGTCTTGGTGTTTTTGTTTTTCGTTCAGTACAAACAAATTTAAAAAAAAAATGTTTTTATTGTTGCTGGTCCTTTAAGGCATGGGGTAGAGACTGCTTATTTAGAAACTCCAGGCTGAGAGCATTCCAGATAAGTCCCCACCCCAAAAAAATTAAAGCCATTTCTTAGTATGTAATTGCTGGTTTTAAGGTGTGCTTCCCCTTTAACAGTTCTAAATCATATGAAGAAATAATAAAACACACAAATAATAAAATACACACAAATGTAAAGCCTTACCCCTGTGTGTGCAGAACAAACATATATACTATATTTTACGTAAATTCTAATACAAAACGCTCTTTATCAGTGGGAGATATGGTTCTGCTATGGGATTTATCACATCATTCTACAGGCTATTACCCCCATTCCCTCTGCCCACGGCTGAGATTTACCTTTGGTATTGTGAGGGTGTTTGTATGCAGTCGTTTACAGACTTCTTTTCTTGTAGTGGGTGTGGGACTATAATATTCCGATGTCTTGATAAATATCTCTCTATATCTAATCACTCTGTGATACAAACACTAGCAATGCCATATATACCTAATATGTCAGCTATAAGATCTGCAACTAACTTTACATCACTGTAAGTGCACTTCCACGCACTAGTTACTATACAACTAACCCTGATTTGTTACAGTGTATTCAAAAATATCCCTGAGAATTCAGACTTTATACACAAGGAGTGGACTCCTTGTGGCTCAACATGTATTGTTTAGCTCCAATCACCCATACTCAACAACAGCCCTTGGCTATATCCGGACACTGGGAGTTGTAGCTCAACAACACATGGGAGCAGCCACAAGCTGCTCAGTTACATATACAGTAGTCTCTGTTTAAGGCAGCAGTTGTGAGGCTGTAGATGCAACACTACATTATGGGAGAGCATCTCTATTGCCAGTGGCGTAACTACCAGGGGAGCAGGGGGTGCAATTGCACCAGGGCCCCCTCCCTCTAGGGGCCCATCGGAGAGGCTAGGAGAACAATTCATTGGGGGGAGAGCCCAATAGGGGGGCCCAGGTGCCAATCCTGCACCAGGGCCCACCAGCGAGTTGTTACGCCACTGTCTATTGCTAGATATAGGGGGCACTTTTATTCTTAGACTGGAATATGTCTATGTCTTCAGTGAAAGTCACAGCAAATACCAATTCACTGGGAAACTTGACTTGCTTTATCAAATTGCTCTTATATTGGGAGAGACACAGCGGAAATCATAGAATATACATGGATTGTGGAAGGCACCAACTGGAAGGGGAGTCATGGAATCCATAGCATATGCTGAAATAAATACGTGTTCCACAAAATAATTCACAGACTCGTGTATCCTAAAATGTATCTCCTCTCTACTCATTATCACCTGTCCAAACATTGGCTACTGTTACTCTCTCTCTGTTCTGATAAAATCCAGATAGAAGTGTATCGCTTGGTTCTATAGACATTTAAGAAATATTCTTACCTAGTAGTATTTCAGGTTAATATATGGGGAGAACATTCCCATGATCTGAACTGTTATAGTACAGAGGGCTTTTTGCTAGAAGAGTATTTAAGCAGCCCCCAGCCTTCAGTGGGTAATTCAATAGGGCAATACTGTATTGTGAAACAACATGCACCTATATTGAAGGATTCACCAGCCAGATAATAAACATTTTATAATTAAGAGTTTTTGTATATTATGAAGTTACAAAAATGTATTGGCACTTTAGCCCATGCACTGTGGCATGTACCTATTAGTAACACTCTTAGTAACACTCGGGTTGTACCTCCATAATACAAGCTTCTGTACACTCCCCATCTGGCTCAGTTAGAGACGTATTGTCCTTCTGTCATCTAAAAAAAAACTCTTTTCCTTCTTTAAAACTATGTCTGTAACTGTTGGGTCAGCTGTTGTCCATACGTCTTGTTAACGTTTCTCCTTTAAGGTCTGTTCTTCTCAAACGTTGGGACAAGTCCAACATCTTCTAGATGAGTCACTTTATCTGTCTCATTCTTTCCCGAGCACCCTTCAGCCAGTCTGGACAAGTAATTCTGCAAGTTAAAATAATAATAATAATAATGAATAAGAGGACCTCTCATTTGTGTTTTACAGCTCCCTAGAACTATTTATATCTATTACTATTACCATTGCTATTATGTAGAATAATATGTTGTATATGTTGTATCCACTCTGCCTTTCTGTAAGGGAATAATGATAAACAGCCTGAGCACAGGGGAGATTCAATCAAGCTTGAAACTAAACACTTCTCAATGAAAAGGAAGGTAAACAAATCAAAAGGGAGTGATATTAGCTTTTTGTTTCTATTAAATTCTATTAAATGAATACAGTGGGAGTCAATGGCCCTTTAAAGTAACACTATACATATACTGTATATGTTGTATCCACTCTGCCTTTCTGTAAGGGAATAATGATAAACAGCCTGAGCACAGGGGAGATTCAATCAAGCTTGAAACTAAACACTTCTCAATGAAAATGAAGGTAAACAAATCAAAAGGGAGTGATATTAGCTTTTTGTTTCTATTAAATGTATACAGTGGGAGTCAATGGCCCTTTAAAGTAGGGATGCACCGAATCCAGGATTCCGTTCGGGATTCGGCCAGGATTCGGCCTTTATTAGCAGGATTCAGATTCGGCTGAATCTTTCTGCCTGGCTGAACCGAATCCGAATCCTAATTTGCATATGCAAATTAGGGCCAGGGAGCTAAATCACGTAACTTTTTGGCACAAAACAAGGAAGTCAAAAATGTTTTCCCCTTCCCACCCATAATTTGCATATGCAAATTAGGTTTCGGATTCGGTTCGGTATTCGGCCAAATCTTTCGGGAAGGATTCGGGGGTTCGGCCAAATCCAAAATAGTGGATTCGGTGCATCCCTACTTTAAAGTAACACTATACATATATTTCTATCTCACAGTTCCAACCCCATGACGCCAAGTGAATTTAGCAATGAGGCTCAATTGAAAAGAGTCACTGTCATCTATATTTGACTGCTGCACTGAAGCTCTTCACTTATCCAGCTTCTCCATAACGGCGTGGAGTAAAGAGCCATTAAAAAATGACAAGCGCGACAGCTGGTATCTCGCATCTCTTCATGGTATGAAGCCTTGATAATGTCAAGCACTTAAACTTTCTCATTGAAAGCATCTGTCCTCGGCCTTCAGTCTCACTAGTAGTCGGCTTATGGATTTAATGAGAAACAACATTTTATAAGGTGGAATATTCGCACTCTCTGAGAAGTGCAGCAGGCGCGGGGCCTCTGGGACAAGAGAAAGCTTTTTCATTTGTATCTTATATCTTCCAGCCTTGCAGAGCCAGTACCGCGCCTGCTTTAATCTGAACCACAAGCAAGAAGGTTTAAAAACAACTCTTCAATGCCGGCTCCTGGGAACACTTTACAGTAAGATTTCATGGAAGTCTCATCCCATGAGCCACTTGCAAATGCCAGATAACAAGAAGCAATATTTATTAGACTACACCCTGTCCATTAAGTAATGAGCTGCTATTATTTCCCTGGCTTTATAGGTCATCCGTTGCAAGTCGTCTGCAGGAATTTGGGGTTCAACAAGGAATCAATAGATATAACACAGTGACAAAATACATCAGTTAATAGTTCTGCTCCAGCAGAATTCTGCACTGAAATCCATTTCTCAAAAGAGCAAACAGATTTTTTTATATTTCATTTTGAAATCTGACATGGGGCTAGACATATTGTCAATTTCCCAGCTGCCCCTGGTCATGTGACTTGTGCTCTGATAAACTTCAATCACTCTTTACTGCTGTACTGTAAGTTAGAGTGATATCACCCACTCTCTTTTTCCCCTGAGCAGCCTAACAACAGAACAATGGGAAGGTAACCAGATAACAGCTCCCTAACACAAGATAACAGCTGCCTGGTAGATCTAAGAACAACACTCAATAGTAAAACCCATGTCCCACTGTGTACTATTCAGTTACATTGAGAAGGAAAAACAACAGCCTGCCAGAAAGCAGTTCCCTCCTAAAGTGCTGGCACAAGTCACATGACCAGGGGCAGCTGGGAAACTGACAAAATGTCTAGCCCCATGTCAGATTTCAAAACTGAATAGAAAAAAAATCTGTTTGCAGAAGTCTACTGGAGCAGCACTATTAACTGATGTGTTTTGAAAAAAACATGTTTTCCCATGACAGTATCCCATTAAAACTGGTAGTCAAGTTGGCCATTTATGGGCAAATATAACTGTTCAACAAGTCAAAGTGTAAGCACAAGGAACCTGATTCCAGTAGTGGCACACATCAACAACAAATGTGAGACCTACCTGTAAGTTTCTGTAGTGCACACGACTGCGACAATGTGATGTCTTTGCTGTTTCCTCGTTGGTGTAGAAGATGCCGCAGAGTTTGCAGAAAAAGCCAGTTCTCGGCACCACAAATTCCATTCCTTTAAGATGTAACAGGGGCAGTTTTAAGAAATAGAAGGCAACAAGAAGTCAAGAGCATTTACCTGAGCCTAAAAGCAGAGAGTAACATTGTCTCAAGTATTGGGGATTTTGGGGGGGGGTGAAAATCACAATAAGGTACTTGCATAAAGCAGTATATATCCTGGTTCTTACTGTATATGACTGAATCTATATGAAGTAAAAAAAAACATCAGCTCTGTCCTGCTTTATTGCACTTATTCTACATACAGTATTTAGCCCTGATTAGAGCAGCAGACCCACATGACACGTAGCAGGGTCAGTCAACTGATAACAATATAAAAACATTGGGCAGATAAGAAAGAAGACATGCGACACGGTCTGATACAAACTGCCAACAGACTGAGTTGGCAGCTTATTGGCCCAGTCTATGGGGCCCTTCCGACGGGCTTCGCTGATTGATATCTGAAAGTCGTGTAGGTGTCAGTCAGGCAGGGCTAAAAATCCAGTCGGATTACAGACTGCATCTGCTCGTTGATGCCCTTCCGCTCGGATCAGCCCGATATCGCCCACCTCAAGGAGTGCATATTGGGGAGAGATGCTCTCATTTGGCAACATCAACAAACAGCTGGATTTCTTCAAGTTAACTTTTAGTATATTATAGAAGGGCCAATTCTAATAAACTTTTCAATTGGTCTTCATTATTTATTTTTCATAGTTTTTTAATGATTTGCAATTTTCTTCTGTTTCTTTGCAGCTTTCAAATGGGGGTCACTGACCCCATCTAAAAACAAATGCTCTGTAAGGCTACAAATGTATTGTTATTGTTACTTTTTCTTGCTTATCATTCTATTCAGTCCCTCTCTTATTCATATTCCAGTCTCTTATTCACATCAATGCAGGGTTGCTAGGGGAATTTGTACCCTAGAAACCAAATTGCTGACACTGCAAACTAGAGAGCTGCTGAATAAAAAGCTAAATAACTATAAAACCACAAACAATAAAACATGAAAACCAATTGCAAATTGTCTCAGCTGACCCGTCTCTAGTAGATAGCGCTGTTTGTTCCAGCCTTGGAAAACTACCAACAGCAATTTAAGTGCTTAGAGCACAGAGAGATAAAGTGACTTGTCTAAGCTCATAGGCATTTGGCATCTATACAGCATCTGTCTCCCAAACTTCAGACATGAGAGTCTTGGCCCAGGAACGAGGGAATAAGTACGTAATAGCTTGCCCAGGTAAACAGTAAGATGGCTTGTGAATGGGTCATTTATAAAGACATGGCTGGATCTATGTACTGGTGACACAACATAGATATACAGAGATACATTGAAATATACATATTTAATTTGCAACATATCTAAAGGCTTGCTATTCACTTCTTGATGGTTTTGCATCATTAACTTTTCTGTTGTTTGGTTGACAAGGCAAATCACCATGTCAACTAGAAAGCAAAGTATTGCTTGTTACTTATCTATTCATGTTCCAATATGTTATTCAAGCCACTGCCTAGTTTTTGGGGTCACTGGGACCCCAGCAAACAAAACACAGGTTAAACTCTTAATACTAAGACCTTATTTGCAGTAATTCAAGTTAGTATGGTAGAACCCCAATATGACTGACACAGATTGCAATTGCACTTATTAACGATCAGACCACAACTCTGAACTGATGGGTTACACGTCATTATAAGATTACAATCCAAGTCAGCCTGGCCCATGTTGAATTGCACTCACCACATGAAAAAAAAATCACAAGGTATACTTCTCCTTTAATTAGAATGTAAAGGAACAGTTCAGTATAAAAAATAAAAACTGGGTAAATAGATAGACTGTGCAAAATAAAAAATGTAATGTATAAAGGAACAGAACACTACTTCCTGCTTTTCAGCTCTCTAACTGTTAGTCAGTGACTATAAGGGGGGCCACATGGGACATAACTAGGGTTGCCACCTTTTCTAGAAAAAAATACCGGCCTTTCTATATATTTATCTTTTTTTCCTATTAATAACATTGGGATCAACCATCGAAAATACCGGCCTTCCTATATATTTATCTTTTTTTCCTATTAATAACATTGGGATCAACCATCGAAAATACCGGCCAGGTGGCCACCCTAGACATAACTGTTCAGTGAGTTTGCAGTTGATCCTCAGCATTCAGCTCAGTTTCAAAAGCAAAATGTTATGATCCATGTGGCCCTCCCTCAATTCACTGATTGGTTACTGCCTAGTAGCCAATCAGTGGAAACCAAGAGAGCTGAAAAGCAGGAAGTAGAGCTCTTGCTATTATGTTATACATCCACTCACTTCAGCCTTTATACAGTACATTTATTTTGTACAGCCTATTCGATTTACCTAGTTTTTATTTGTATACGGAACAATTCCTTCTTTATGGCAGAAACTGAACTCACCTAGAGGGATACTGAGCTCGCTGAACACATCTTCTTGTTCCCATGAAGGCAACGGAGGTCTCTCCATCGATTCACTTTCTTGGACTTTGGCAGATTTGACTTCAGATGATACAGAATGACCTAAATAATAATAATAAAGAAAAATAAGCATTTCATATTTTCTGGTTGTGTGCGCAAATCTTAATTGAAAGGATGCTATATGTGTTCCATTTTAACCATGGCCCATATTCCTGATACAGATTAGGGCTTGACCCTTGAACCTAAACATTGCCCCCTTTTTTAGCAAACTCCCAGCAAATTCACTACTTTTGCTTATACACGTATTTACCATATAATACTTTTATTAGGATGCACAGTCTTTTTACATTGTGTGTCCTGCTGCAGCCATGTTAAACACACGTCTATAAATATATATGCAGCTATTTTCTCCCCTTTAAGAATTACACAACAGTGACACTGCTTTGCCTGTATAGCAGAACCTATAAATACCACAAACTGTAACCATATGCTACTGCTTTCTCTGATAAACGCCTGTCAGCAGCTATGGGAACAGCTAGGAACCCACAGCACCAGACACATGTGACCTTTCAAAGACCAGTAAAAACTAAAAAACAACCCTTTGGAACTGCAATGAGTTATCTTTTTAATCTATGTTAAAACTGTTTTCTTTGAAGCAGAAATCCTGTCTTTTATTGAGCTGAGATAAAACCTCAGGGCTACAGATATCTTTTATATAGTATAAGTATAGCAAACTGTGCATTATGTTCACTGGAACCTTAAGGTGGCCATAGACGCACAGATAATATCGTACGAAACGAATTTTTGTACGATATTCGGTGCGTGTATGGTGGGAAATGAGCCGATATCGTTAGAGGATTAAGATATCGGTCGGCTGGTTGATCGGACTGGAAGGAAAATTTTGATTGGATGCCTTTGAAAGCTCCCTGAACATCGGCCATTGTTAGTGCTGAATCGTCAGATACAAGTAGAATTCTATTGTTTCTACCTGTATATCTGACCATTCAGCTCTACACGTGTGTGTTGAAACGAACGATCTTTCTTGGAAACATCTTTTCCGAGAAAGATCGTAATTGTTACGTCTATGGCCAGCTTTAGACCTATAGTTCCAATGCTACTTATTGCTCAGTTATATGGATGAAACAATGTAAACTACTGTGAGAGGTACATCTAAATGAAGCAACAGAATTGGGTATTGTCCACAAGCAGCACCGTTAGTAGTGACTGCGTCCCACTTATCATACAACATCCACTGATACATTAAAGGATAAAAAAATAAACAAGTATTTCTCTGAAAAAAAAACTTGAATGTCAGGAAGGCTATTAACATCTCCAAATGGCTCAGTGGACCTGTGCCATTTACTTGTACATGAACTCGGCAGCTGACGAATATTCAAATTAGGACTGTTTCCATGGTCGAAGTGTGATAAATCTTAAATTTACATTCAAACAGGGGGATTGCAATTCGAACATATGAAATTTGAAAAAAAAATCGGATTTACTATTTCAGCTTGATAAATCTGCCCCTATTTGATGGAGCAAACAATGGCAAACTTTGATTCATGGCTTTACTGTTTGGCTTCGACAAAAGTGCTGATTTTGCACATATTTCCGCTGAAAGCTTGTAAATACAGTCTTACTATATTATGGCTGAAATATGCAGGTTATTTATGAATAATGATAAGTGGCTGTGTAAAGCATCAGCCTATGTGCCCATACATTTTCCAAGTCTCTGTTAATGCCTATATCTGCTCATAATACTTTTTCTTTCCAGACTTTCCAGAGATATACTGCATAATTACCATTAGTGCATGCTGAGCCATATATTATAAACAGGTATGGCTATTTCTTGTCAATTCTGTTTCATCGTTGAAACTTCACCAGTTTTATCAAGCAAACTTTCTATGAAACTCCCCTCTCCTTTATTTCTTATTAGAGACTGATTTACCTTTGTCCCATTTACATAACTATTTCATTTTCTAACAATATTAACAGAACACTTTTCAATACAGTTTAAAATAAGCAACTCGTTTTAAATGAATCTTAATGCAGAAAGAATCGTTGTTTGTTATTGTGTTAGTCAACTTTCTGGGAAGATGTGTATGAATTTGCCAAGGTTAAAAGATATATTTCTATTACCAGAAATGCTCTCTCTCTTTTCACAGCTTTCTTCTTGGGTGTGAATATCACTCATTTTATCATTTGCACCTTCTCCAGGGTCTGTCCTCTTACACACGTCCATGCAATTATCCAGATTCTTGTCTTCCTTATAGTTAGAACTTTGGATGTTTGTTGAATTATTTGGACTACTAGAGCTCTCTGCTGGGGTTTCCTTCTCATGAAGACTTCTTGCCTCTCCATGTTGTTCCAGTTCCTCGGACTTCTGTTCAGGATGAAGGCTTACTTCTGGAATATCTGGCCCATAGCAGCTACTTTCAGGACTGGCGCTTTCTCTTATTGAGGTACAGCTCATGGCTATAGAGGCTTCATGAGGAGATGAACAAGCACTGTTAGTTAATCGGCTACATCCGCATTCCAAATCTATAGAGCAGATTCCATGAGAGCACATCTGAATGCAGCTGCCATTGTCCTTAGGGAGCACAGGAACAATTGCTTCCAGTTCTGTGATATCTGGTTCTATGATTAAATCTTCTTCTCCAACTTCATCTACGGTCACAAGCTCCTCCATGTTTGTTGGGTACCAGGGTTCACCTTCCACCTCACTTCCGCTTTCCCACTCATCCTCCTGTTAAAATGATACAAAAACTGAATATTAGAGTGTGCCTGGGTTCATAATTTCCACCCACAAATGCCTATTAATTTGTTAACTCTTTAAACAAGTTAGGTCTCCATTGTAGTGCTACAAGTGTACTATTATCGTGAGAAGCAAAAATGTAAGTACAACATTTTTCTCATTATCATCATGTCTTGCTATCTAATGTTACTAAATGCAGCGCCCTAAAACCATCAGTAATGCCATGTTAGCTTCTGTCCGTGCTTTCCAGACCGTTTGCCTGCCCGTGATATTAATACCGTCTGCATCTGACCATTAGCTCATAATTAGAAGGATAAAAACCTGGAGATATTCCCAGAACATTTTCTTCAACATGAATATTCATTAAACACAACTGTGTGTCTCTTGAGCTTTACTGCCCATAGAACTGAAATGTATTATAAAATCATCTCCACAATATCATGTACATTCAAAATATTTATGTCTAGCTACAGATATATAATACTTCTCCATGCACACTTATAACACACTTGTAAATCCTGCCAGCTAAGGGAAGAATATGCAAAGTGATGTACATGGGCAATCAGAGAACCAAAAAGTGCCCTAAAGTAAAGTTACAAGGGAAGGTCAGCGGAGGGCAATTCCCTTAGACAACAGCTATGCAAGCCAATGTCATCTATATACTGTATCACATTCGACTGCTGCAGATGAAATAACATAGGGTGGGACAGAAGTCAACAGGATCGTTTTCATCAATGGATACAGATCTTTTTTTAGGTCCCAAATGTTAATACCTACCTTAATTACTAGCAGATCAACACTGCAAATTGTTGATTTATTATTAGATTAAAGGGCATGTCAGTGGCTCAGCTAAAGCAGCACAGCATTAAATGGTAAGATTAGAGGAACACTAATGCTGGCCTTGCCGTGTTTACTTTTTTTCTCCTTGTTCTCCAGTCAACAGAACCAGAGGCCACAATCTTATTTACACAGGATTTTTTTTTTAAAATACGTGGTCAAAGGTAAATACGCCTATGAAACCACACGTGCATGATAACACGCATTTTTCATCCTCAACCTGCATTTCTGGTTCCCCACAATTGCACTCAAAAGCATTTTTTTTTTACAAACTTCTGTTGAAAAAAAGGCAAGCGGAAAAGCAATTTACACGCAAAATGTAGCCCGACCAATCGTCAATACGCAACATAATGATGTCACCAACACAACACTGCAAATATGTATATGCGCAACCTATCTTGCTAGAGTTTTACAGTTTTCCAAATTTGTGGAGTTTGATAATATCCTTGGCATTTTATTGTTTCGGCTGTAAAACACAAATACTGATGTCACGTAGCAGATGTTGGCCTATAAACACCCCATGGGATCAACTGCCAATACTATATTCATATTGATTGAAGTCCAAATGATCAGACGGTAGCGTAATATTCATTCTGGGTACTCCCTAACTTTTATGGGCAAATTTATCAATGGTCGAATTACAAAATCTATGTGAATTTATTTGAATATTCGCACAACTCAAATGGGTGGTTATTTAAGAAAAAATTTGAACGTCTAAAATCGATCAAATAGTCCCGACCTGAAAATTTGAATCGAGTTTTCCTTCCGAAAAAAAACCCTCAAATGTCAGGAAGGCAATTAACATATTCAAATGGTTCACCAGATATTATTAACATGTTTATCTGCCATTGACTTGTAAGTGAACTCAGCAGGATTTAGGTGTCGAATATTCTAATTAGAACTGTTTCCATAGTCGAGGTGTGATGAACCTCAATTTAGAATTTGCATTCAAATTGGGGGGATTAAAATTCAAATATGTGAATTTTGACACCAAAGAAAATGTGAACGTTTGAATTTACTATTTAATAAATCTGCCCCTTAGTGTAAAAGGGTTGTAAATGGCTTATTTTACTTACTGTAAGTGAATGTATGTGCCAACTTGCCTAAATGCCACATATACAGCACTTTATTGCTTCAACTCTTGCAGCTATTAAACTGACTGATAGAAAATAGTGCAGACCTTAGGTTTTTTACACCTACAGTGTGTTATCCCATGCCCTGGCTACACAACACATATTCTTGCAGTTGAATCTTTGGTGAAATAAAAGGGGAATCCCCCCAACTGCAAGAATATGTGTGTGCGGATCCGATTTCTTCAATACAATTGTTACTAAGGGACCTAGCCGGGTCTACGGGAGTCCAGCACCACATCCAGCAGTGTGAGTAAAATTGCGGGAGTGCGGTGGCAAAAATAACTGGCTACACAACATCCATAATGATATGGTTGCAACTTGAGCTGGGGGCAAACAAGTGCCAGGCTTGTGTACTATTTCAGCATAGCTTGACCAGGGAAATAGTAACATTTTGCCCCCTGTTTAGGCAACTGATCCTTCATTCAATGTGGGGCTCACAGCATGACTGAGCTGCTAAAGCTGGCCATAGACATAACAATTACGATCTTTCTCGGGAAAGATGTTTCCAAGAAAGATCGTTCGTTTCAACACACACGTGTAGAGCTGAATGGTCAAATATACAGCTAGAAACAATAGAATTCTACTTGTATCTGACGATTCAGCACTAACAATGGCCGATGTTCAGGGAGATTTCAAAGGCATCCGATCAAAATTTTCCATCCAGCCCGATCAACCAGCCGACCGATATCTTAATCTTCTGACGATATCGGTCGGCTCATTTCCCACCATACACGCACCGAATATCGTACGAAAATTCGTTTCGTACGATATTATCTGTGCGTCTATGGCCACCTTTACAGTGGGAAGAAATTAATAATAGCAGGGGTCTTCCAGCTTGTTTGGCTTGGTGGTATTTGACAACTGTCCCATGCTTTGGGGCATGTTTATGTTTTATTTTGCAAATAAATACCTGTTTTTCCTACTACCAGTCTCTATGGTTTTAAAAATGCAGAAAAGTCAAAGTGTTGGGTAGCTATTTGCTTCTGAAAGACCCCAGTTTCACCACAACTTCCAGTGTCCAGTTACTGATTATCCCCTGAGTGAAGTCAAGAAGAAGAATGCATGGTGCTGAAGAAATGTGTCTTCTGGATGTCATTCACCATTCTGCACCCTTCCATCTCTTCTTTGGTTGGAAGACCAGATCCATTCTACTGCTAGCTGAGAGATGAACACAACACTGGCAGCTGGGATTTTTATTGCAGCTTTTATTGCAAGACCTTTGGACCAGCTCCAGGAAACAGATGTCCCAATCCTTTCACAGATTCTATGCCAGGCAATTCATTGGGAAATAATCTCTTTGCATTACTCTGCTCTTGCCAAGAGTCCTTGATGCCCCATAAAGGCAGTGGCTAAATCTTCAGCTGCATGCTCAACCTTGTGTGGCTTCAGCAGGAGCCGCCAAAGTATTTGCTGTCTTGTTTCAAAGCTTCCAGCCACCCGGACCACTGCTCTACAACAGAAACATCTTCTTCTTCTATAGTCAGTCTTACAACACAGCTTCCATAGCTGCAGTCTGAATTCTGCCCATTTAGGAGACAAGGGATCTTATTCCAGAAATGGCACTGATCCATTCCACTGGGTTTCACAAAAGTTACATTTAACATTATGAACTGGGTCCATTCCCCTCCATTACCAGAGCTTTGCACAAATATTAACTGGTAATGATCCTTACAGCAAGAACATGGTATGTGTGCCTGATATAAACAAGCCAGCTGACAACTTAAATTACTAGATGTCTGTTCTACATGACAGCCAGCTGCTTTACAGTGACTACTATTAGAATGCTACCATTCTAGAAAATGTCATATATAAATCATGGCCCATATAAACCAACATATGACCCAGTTTCTGATTTTTACCTATTCTTTTCGGTTAACACGCTGCACCGTATGCACCCTACTCTTGTTAGTCATGTGATTTCACTCTCGGCTCCTGTTCTTAGTATAATGAAAAATACGACTACAGTCATAAATGGGGTGTCTCAGTTTTACCTTTTGTTTAATAGGAGCTTGTGGTTCCTCCGATGTCTCCACATGTTTGAGTGATGCAGAATTATGGTCCATTGTTTCATCTCTTTGTTCATCCTGAATGAGACACAGATATATCAGCTGAATAAAATCATGTGCATAGTCCAGACTGTAAATATAAGATTAATGGAATCCAATCTGCCTGTACACAAAGCAACATTTTAGGTGATTCCACCTTATGCACATGCTGATAAATAACATCGGAAACGTTCAGCACCCATCATTCACCTCCTTTAGCTGCCATAGCAGCCCTCATACCATCATTTGTAGTGATTCCATTACATCAATGCTAAAAGGCTACAACCTGGGTGCAATATAATTTACTATAATGCAGAAACATGAAGAGATGCAAGTCTTGCTTCCAGCACATGTATGTTAGTTAAGGGTCAAATTACATCACGGGATTTGTAGTGTTTCCATACAAACTAGTGCTGACAACTCGCCTACAAGCCAGCAGCGTGGGATCTGACATAATTCAGAGGCAGTACCAGGAACTGTCTAATTCAGCTGATACCTCTGCCCTCCTGGAATGGAGCCCCTCACACTGCATTGTGGGGTCTGCACAATCCACCGATGAAAGACTGTGACCTTGGAGCACACAATATGTGTTTTCATAATGACAGCTGCTCCCAGCTACTGAAACCACCCTCACGTTGTATTATTATTATTATGGGTTTTTGTAGTCATTATGCCCCCTCTAGTGCTGACATATTAAATCCAGGGATGACAGGGCCTTGAGTGATGCATTGGCAACAGATCAGTGCCTCTAAGGCTAAGGCCAGACGGGAAGATTCGGGGGAGATCCATCGCCTGGCGACTTCTCGCGGCGACGAATCTCCCCGAATAGCTTGTCACCGCTGCGCGCTCGCTAGGCTTAAAGTCGCCTGCGCTTGTTCAGACAGAGCGGCGCGACTTTTAAAATCGTGCCGCTGCGTCTGAACAAGCACAGGCGATTTTACGCCTAGCGGGTGCGCAGCGGTGACAAGCTATTCGGGGAGATTCGGGGGCGAGAAGTCGCCAGATCTCCCCGTCTGGCCTTAGCCTTAGGCTATAAGAGGCCAGTCAGGTGTGCTCACACAACTCCTCTGTCATAGTGCCATACAGTAGGTAGGCAGTCGCTATCCTCAATCCAATATTAGGCGGGTTATTTACTGAATTCCTGTCTGCCTTTTTGGGGCAAAACTCAAATGTTTCAACATTTATTAAAGCCCGATGCAGCAAAAAGCCAAATCCGAAAATCTGGCATCTCAGACCTGCAGAGGTTGTGTATAAGTCAATGGAGGGGTCCCCTATGCTATTTTACAGTTTTTGTAGTGTGTGCTGGAATTGAACAGAAAATCCGACCTTTTTGGGAAAAATTTTGACTTTTTTTGGGGAAAAGCCTGAGGAAAACAGGTGATTCAGGAAAAAAAACTAAAAACAAAATCGGGTTTTTGCTTGAGTTTTTGCCCAAACCGATTAATTCAAGTTTTTTTTTTATAATAAATAAGATCAAATTGTGGATTCTAGCTTGGTCAGACTTATTATATTTAAAGAATGAGAAAAATTTGGATTTTGATAAATAACTTATCGTCAAGGTTTGCTGCTGTAAATGTTACCTTTTCATTGGGCGCATTTTCTTTGGCGCCGTCCTCCTCTTGTTGCTTGTTGTTAGGGCTGTCTGTTTGTTTTTTATTCGCATCCCTCTCTTTGGTGTCTTCAGCCTCTCGACTTGGTGATGTTTCACGCGTCTCTTTCTTGCTTGCGTCGTCGCTGCTCACCCTGGCCTCTCGCGTTTTAGACTCCTCCTTTCTCTTGGATTTCTCTGCTGTGTCTTGGAGCTTTCCTTCTGTCTTTGTCTTGGCCTCCTTTCTATAATATTCCCCATCTCTGCTTTTATATCTGGATGATGAGTGAGAGTTTCCATATTTCTCCCTGTGGCCTCTCGGTCCATCCATACGGTCGTCCAACTCTTGCCAGGAGTAATGTTTGCGATCATGCACCCAGTGATCTGTCCTGTCCCTCTTCTCCTCGCCGCTGTCTCTCCATGTACCCTGAACCTCTCGCTCTTCTTCTCGTCTACCATAAGCTGATTGGTCCCAAGCCTCCCTGCCATTCCCCCATTCTGCTCTTGATGCACTTAATGGGCTGTGGGTGGAACTGCACGAAGTGAAACTTGGGGTGTGGGACCTCGGGGACAAAGAGCGACTCACTGGGCTTCGAGATCGTGTCCTTTCATTTCGATACCTGTCAATAAAGGGCACAGTTTTAACGGCACTCTTAAATAAGTTGATGCAATGCACCCACCAACTAGAGAAAGAAACTAGGTTTAATTACATTATTTGAGACCCCTCTCAACATATCGAAGTGGGAAATTAAAGGGATCCTGTCATGTTTTTTCAAAATGTATCAGTTAATAGTGCTGCTCCAGCACTGAAATCCATTTCTCAAAAGTGAAAACAGATTTTTTTTATATTTAATTTTGAAATCTGACATGGGGCTAGACATATTGTCAATTTCCCAGCTGCCCCCAGTCATGTGACTTGTGCTCTGATAAACTTCAGTCACTCTTTACTGCTGTACTGCAAGTTGGAGTGATATCACCCCCTCCCTTTCCCCCCCCCCAGCAGCCTAACAACAGAACAATGGGAAGGTAACCAGATAACAGCTCCCTAACACAAGATAACAGCTGCCTGGTAGATCTAAGAACAACACTCAATAGTAAAATCCAGGTCCCACTGAGACACAACCTGGAAAAACAACAGCCTGCCTGAAAGCAGTTCCCTCCTAAAGTGCTGGCACAAGTCACATGACCAGGAGCAGCTGGGAAATTGACAAAATGTCTAGCCCCATGTCAGATTTCAAAACTGAATATAAAAAGATCTGTTTGCTCTTTTGAGAAATGGATTTCAGTGTAGAAGTCTACTGGAGCAGCACTATTAACTGATGTGTTTAAAAAAAAAAAACATGTTTTCCCATGACAGTTTCCCTTTAAGTGACTGCAACATTCGTTTAGGCGGATCCTCATCATTCTGATCACTCTCATCCTATCACATTTTTGTTACCTGTCCGTGTCTCGAAACATGTCTCTTTCCCTCTGTGAATGGATGTCATAGATGACAGCATCAACATTTTTCCCTGGTTTCTGAAAATAAGAGGACGGTTATTTATTTAGAAAGGAACAGATCAGGGAGGTGGGTGGTTAAATATACAGCAAAATAAAGTGATGGGCTGCCACCAAAAGCACTCTCATACCCTGTGCAAAAGCTAAATACTGCCCTGCTTCCATAGGACTCAATGTATAGCACAAGGAAATGTCTCCAAATCCAGCTATTGGGTTCATTCTATTAATACCATGTGATTTATAGCCTTCCCTATTTGCCCTCACAAGTTACTGCTGATCAGATTTCTACACCTGAGCGAATACCCCCAGGAAGATCATTTACCCCACATAAACCAAGCTGTTTATTTAACAATAAAACAGGCGACACCAATGGAACACATTTTATGTATTATTAACCTAAAGGGGAAGTTAACAGTAAGATGTATTTGTTCTGCAGACATCAAGCTAAGCGGCCTGGCTGCCTTTCCACATGCACATGGAAAATAAATATAGGGGGAAAACTGTCAATCACAAGCACATGTCTACTAGAAAATCATATAAACATGAAATAAAGCCAATAGGCTGGTTTTGCTTCCAATAAGGATTAATTATATCTTAGTTGGGATCAAGTACAAGCTACTGTTTTATTATTACAGGTATGGGACCTGTTATCCACAATTCTCCAGACCAGGGGTTTCCAGATAACAGATCTTTCCATAATTTGGATCTCCATACCTTAAGTCTACTAGAAAATCATATAAACATGAAATAAAGCCAATAGGCTGGTTTTGCTTCCAATAAGGATTAATTATATCTTAGTTGGGATCAAGTACAAGCGACTGTTTTATTATAACACAGAAAAAGGAAATCTTTTTTAAAAATCTGGATAATTTCGGTAAAATAGAGTCTATGGGACATGGTCGTTCCATAATTGGGAGCTTTGTGGATAAGGGGTTTCCAGATCATAGATCCGCTACCTGTACATGGATTAAATCTTTTTCCTGTAATTTTTTATTTGCAAATATAGTTGCGCTTGAAAGCAGTATTTGTACCCTTTCTTTGGTTTCGACTCCAAAAACATTGTAAGGAGAAGTTAATTCTCTTCCAGGTCAGCTTGCTTCAGGAGTCAGAGCCAGCAGTGCAGAGATACTGCTGTCAGAAACAATTACAAATGACTTGCCATGACACCATCAAATTAAAGGACAAGGTAAGCCTACGGAATGTGCATGTTCTGTTGCCTTGTATTTCTTGCATGGCTTTCTTTGGTGTAGTAGAGAAAGTAAGTTACTAAATAAATACAGAAATAAGTGGAAATAAATGGAAAAGCTATGGCTCCGGGCAGGGGGGACACTGAGGCCACACATACATAGAATGGGCTCATAAAATACAATGAGGTTGTGTCGTATATTGGCAGATCTATAGAGTGTGTGACAGTTCAGTGACTGAACCACAAACAGCTGCACTGCTTTTCAGGGTAAGAAAGTGGTTTTCCCTTTCTGTCAGGTCTGGAATCGGCCTGCAGTCTGGGTGGCCTTGGATTCCTTTCCCAACCTGAGCTTTGGCATTGACTATAATAAATCCCTATTGCCGTATAAATAACACAAATAATAAATCAGCGGAGTGACATCTTGTGACCAACTTACAGTGACAATCTCATGCTCTCGGAGCACAGCTGCCTGCGGCCCCACGGACAAGGCTTTCTGCATTTCCTACTCAGCTTTCTATTGTAAATGCATTGTCTGCACTTGCAGGTGTTCAGGACATTCTCAATAATTCATGATTATTTCCCTAACATACAGTATATGCTGTTGTTTTTTCTTTTTACTACCATTCAAGGTGCAGGGGGTTCTTATAGACAGCTGACACTCCGGATAGGTGCAGCAAACGCAGGGCTTATGTACAGAATTAGCTGCGTGCCCACAGCATTATCTGAGAACCCTCAGCTGATTCACTGAAACATCAGTATAAGCTGCTGAGTGTGCCAGGTATGCTGTTGGTACTACAGTCCTGCCAAGTGTTCACTATGTATAGGGAGTTATTTATTAAAGTCCGAATGGTAAAACATAAAAAAAAAAACAGATGCTGCAAAAAAGCCAAAATCCACCATCTCAGACCTGTCGAGGTCCTGTATAAGTCAATGGGAGACTCACCTATCTCAAATGTAAAGGAAAACTATACCCCCTGGACAATGTAGGTCTCTATAAACAGATATTGCATAAAACAACTCATATGTAAAACCCTGCTTCATATAAATAAACCATTTTCATAATAATATACTTTTTTAGTAGCATGTGTCATTGGGTAATCATAAATAGAAAATTGCCATTTTAAAAAATAAGGACAGTCTCCTGGGATCCTAGGATCCAACGGTGCACACAAACATACCAAACAAACTATAAAGTTAGGTCATACCCGGTGGTGCTTTTATGATTTTTGAGCCCCCCGGAGCCCCCTCCATGGTTCTGCCCCTGCTACAATCACTCACCTTGAGCTGCAGTTCCTTGTAGCACTTTGACATGCGGATCAGAAGTTTCTCATCATTTATCATTGCGGGTTTCTCCTGGTAGAACTGGACCATGGCCTCCGCTGCCTCTGTATATGCCATTTCCAAAAATGCCTTGTATAAAAGGGAACAAATAATTCTTACTCTTCTGGGCACTGACAGCTGCAATCACCAACCCCTAAATAAATATCACAGGACACTGTAGGTGGATCTTTTTCCCACTATCCCATATTTAGCTAGAGCCAGAATAATGAGGATAGAATAGTTTTCCAGTGGCTAATCATTATATATAATCGTACAACTAGTGCTAAATCTTCATTATTCTTAGAGTTTAGGCCCTTGCTATTCAAGCATCCAGTGGATCATCCAGGATTCGGTTCCGGATTCGGCCTTTTTCAGCAGGATTCAAATTTCGGCCGAATCCTTCTGCTCAGCCGTACTAAATCAGAAAACGAATTTGAATATGCAAATTAGGGCGGGTAGGGATATTGCTTGAATTTGTCACAAAACAAGGAAGTAAAAAATGTTTTCCCCTTCTCACCCCTAATTTGCATATGCAAATTAGAGTTCGGACTTGGTATTTGGCCGAATCTTTCTTGAAGGATTCGGGGGTTCGGCCACATCCAAAATAGTGGATTTGGTGCATCCCTAGTTATCACACAGCCCTGCCCTATATAAATTATTATTATTATTAACATGTATTTCTATAGCGCCAACTTGTTGCGTAGCTCTGTAAAGTGAATGTGATACAATGATATACAACTAAATCACATGAATTACATATATAGAACATACGGAGTTACATACATCACAATAAATATGGGGAGGCCCCAGCGAGAAATGAACGCGCGACCCCTAGTATAATCAATATACAGTGAGTGTTATGTTAGTTTTTGGGCAGTGTCTGCTTTGAGTTTAGTCAGTCCCATTTATCCCTCACACTGATACATTCCCTGTATCAAATCTCTATTATTTCGCTAAGCTTTTGTAAATATCAGAGAGGGACCGGCAAGGCCAAGTGGTTTCCATTAATAAGGAATCTGATGTGCTCACACATATAGACTGAGTTACCTGATTGGTTGACTTCATAAGGATGTAGTTGGTGACTTTTCCAAAAGGCATTCCCAGGTTGACAACATCATTCTCATTGCAGCTTCCTTCAGGGATGTTACATATATGTACAACGCGGCCAATGGCGGATTTCCTCTGAAATGAACAATCACAACATTTAGCAGGTTTTGGAAAGTTTGAACACATTTCTGGGAGTTTTAGTACATTTTTTTTATATAAAAGTTTTGCTACTGAAAGTGAATTGCCCTTTAAGCTGCCAGTCTCGGTTCTCCCAAGAGACCTGCTTATCTTAAATAGTTACAAGTGTATCTTTGCTTGTCTTACATTGTTACAAAAGTATGCAAGTGCACCTGCTTGGCTGTTTTGGGCTCTCTCCCAAAAAAAGTTTTATTTTAATTAAGTTTCAGAATTTTTTTCTCAAGTTAAAGCAGGAGATCTAAAATAATGGGGTATATTCATCAAAGAATGAATTTAGAGATTGCCACAGAGTGAAATTCCGACCACTCTCCATTCATTTCTATGGGATTTTGAAAGGCATTTTTATCAAAGGATGAAATTTCACTTCCACCCATTGATAAATACTCTTTTAAAAATCCCATGGAGAGTGGCGGAATTTCACTCTAGAGGACTGTGGCAATCTCTAACTTCACTTTTTGATAAATATACCCCATATTTGGGACATTTCAGTAAGATATGTGGGTAGGGTTGCCACCTGGCCGGTTTTGACCCGGACAGCCCGGCATTTTGAAGGGCTGCCCGGGTCAATGCTTCCTGCCCGGTTTTCCAAATAAGGAAAACTTGATTGATGCCGCGATCGGCCAATCGGCGACCACGACATCATAGCTCCGCCCCGTGACGTCATGGGCCTGCCCACCGACATCACGGACCCGCCCCCCTGTCCGGCTTCAGCCACAGGGAAAGGTGGCAACCCTATATGTGGGACTGCGGGCCAAGCTGTAAAAACAGTTGGGAATAGAGTCCTGCAGCGGGTCGGGGACCCCCAGGTTACCTATAAAATATCGCGGTACCCTGCAGGGTGCACGTAGAATTTCTGGATGTGGGCCGGTGGTTCTGCAGATTGGCGGGTTGAGGGTCGGGTCGCGGATCCTTGCCATAGTGATTTTTACTCCTTTTTCTGAGCATGTCTACTACTGATGATGTCACTTCCAGTTTACAATGAAAGCACTTCCTGTTCTACACCTTTTTTTCTGATTGCGGCTACTTCCGATGATGTCACTTCCGGTTTACAATGACTGCACTTCCTGATTCTTGATGGTCAGCAGGTCCGGGTTGCGGGTCCAAGTGGGTAAGAATGCGGGTCGCGGGTCCGGGTTGCGGATTGCAGGTACGGGTCCCAATAAATGGCCCCGCGCAGGACTGTAGTTGGGAGGTATGTTGATGGGCAGTGCACAGAAACATTTTATTATAAAATACAAGGAAAAGTAAGTTTATTATGTGACCCTCTCTGTGATAGTAATGGGTGCCAGTGATGTGAGTGCAGCTCAGAATGAATTATACAGCTCAGCCCAGTGCAGACATAAATATCTATTTACAGAATGCATGGCTAGACTTTTATAGAAACCCGACCTCTCTGTTTGTCATTCTGCCTCCAGCCAAGTGTATCAGTTTCACCGCTCCATCTAATGGCCCTTGCTTTATTTGGAAGTGAAGATTACCAACGTGTTCCGGTAGGGCAGCATCTAACCGGATCTTCCCTGTTACAGCCATCATTGTATTAGCTTTTCTGTATGGGCTGGGGACGAGAAGTATTCCCTTTGTATGTATGGAAGGGGTTAAAGGGGTGGTTCACCTTCAAGTTAACGTTTAGTATATTGTAGAAGGGCCAATTCTAAGACACTTTTCAATTGGTCTTCATTATTTATTTTTCATAGTTTTTTTAATGATTTGCAATTTTCTTCTGTTTCTTTGCAGCTTTCAAATGGGGGTCACTGACCCCATCTAAAAACAAATGCTCTGTAAGGCTACACATGTATTGTTATTGTTACTTTTTATTACTTATCATTCTATTCAGTGCCTCTCCTATTCATATTCCAGTCTCTTATTCAAATCAATGCAGGGTTGCTAGGGTAATTTATGCCATAGAAACCAAATTGCTGACGCTGCAAACTAGAGAGCTGCTGAATAAAAAGCTAAATAACTATAAAACCACAAACAATAAAAAATGAAAACCAATTGCAGATTGTCTCAGAATATCACTCTCTACATTATACTAACAGTTAACTCAAAGGTGAACAACCCCTTTAAGGTACACAGGCAGATTAAAGCTGCAGATGTCAGTCCATTAGACCGTTTCAGCAGTTTATCTGCCCGTGTGTGGGGACTTCCAATGGGTCCCCCTGACTGATATCAGGCAAATATAGATCAGGCAGATATAGATCAGGCAGATATAGATCAGGCAGATATAGATCAGGCAGATATAGATCAGGCAAGTTTGGGTATTTTCTTCAATCCGGGACCACGTCAGCTATTGGATGGAGTCCTGCGACCATTCGCATCACTGTAATCCGTATCGGGTTAAGATCTAATAGTGTAAAGCTGGTAAATAAATACAGGGAAAAAACACGGTTCTGCTGAAGAAGCACCAGGCCCGGTGTGGCAAATTCTTCAGCCCGTGGGAATTGTTTAATGCCAGTACTTTAAATGCCAGGGCCGATTTTGAATATCAGTCTGAACATAAGAAGTAGATTAAGGGCTCATCCAGACGAGCAGATTCGTGGAGATTAGTCGCCTGGCGACAAAACGCCACGTCTTTACGGCGACTAATCTTCTCGAATGGCTTGCTCATAGCGCGCACCCACTAAACTACATTCGCCTGCGCCTATTCACACACGGCGACGCGATTTTCAAAGTCGCTGAAAATTGCCTCGCCAGACAATTTTTAGCGACTTTGAAAATGGCGTTGCCGCGTGTGAATAGGCGCAGGAGACTTTACTTCTAACGGGTGCGCGCTACGAGCAAGCCATTCGAGGAGATTATTCGCCGTAAAGACGTGGCGTTTTGTCGCCAGGCGACTAATCTCCACGAATCTGCTCGTCTGGATGAGCCCTTAAAGCACATAAATGGAGACTCTGGTTTTAGGTATTAAAGGGTTGCTTCAGCTTTAGGCTTTCGTGTTTTATAAAATTACCTATCCCTAGCAACTTTTCAGCTGGTCTTATTTATTTTTATTATAGTTTTTTAAATTATTTGCCTGCCTCTTCTGCCTATTTCCAGCTATCAAATAGGGGGCAGCGATACATGATTGTACTGTGAGGTTGCAGTTTTATTCTTACTTTACTTAACTTTCTCCTGTTTGCCTTTCAGTCTCTCGTTCAGACCGTTGCAATTGGACACTACCCCTTACAGTAGTATCTCTTTAAATTTAGAACAACTGCAACGACCACTTTAAGGCAGGTTGCTATTTTTATTTGGCGCTTAATTATAATAAACTCTGAGAAGCATTACGTGGGTATAAAGCGCATTAGGCTGTAGGGCTGCATTTGGGGGCATTATCATATTATCATCATATTATTAGAAACTGGACCACCCACAGGATTGAGACTAAGGGGTCCGTTTACTAAAGTGCGATAAATTGGAATTTAAGTTTCCGCACGTTATTGATGAGATTTTTTTTTCCGCCAGAACTAAGTTCAGCGTCAGCTCAGAAGTCTTTGCCATCACTTGCGGTAACGACGTCAGCGAACCAGCTTTACGTTTGCGGTAATTTTAGCGAGTTGCGAATTTTCGGGCGACGAATTACGTTTGCAAATATTTATTCTAGAAAATAGTCTTGTTTTATGGCGTTAATGATGGCGCTAATTATGGCAATTTTTGCTGTGACATTTATGGTCAGAAATGCATCTTCAAAACTCATGGGGGTAAATTTATCAAAGAGTGAAGTTCCGCCACTAGAGGGAAATTCCGCCGCTCTCCATTCATTTCTATGGGATTTTGCAAGGGGTATTTATCAACGGGTGAAGTGAAAGTTCACCCTTTGATAAATACGCCTTTCAAAATCCCATAGAAATGAATGGAGAGCGGCGGAATTTCCTTCCAGTGGCGGAACTTCACTCTTCACTTCACTCTTCACTTCACTCTTTGATAAATATACCCCATAAACTTTATTGACTGACGATTATACCAACAACACCAATCACCAATCAAACACGTATGTATCATATAAACCCAAACTTCATCCATCCACTCACACACGCCTTCTGCCAATAGAATCATATGAACAAGAAATCACACCAGTTATCTCTTTGTATCATTTACATGCACATTTTAAAGGGCAAGGAAAGTGTAAAACAGAATAAGGGTAGAAATGGTGTATTGTGTATACTAAACATAAACATGAACTTACTGCACCACAAGCCTAATCAAACAAATGATTTATGCTTTCAAAGTTGGCCACAGGGGGCTGTCATCTTGTAACTTTGTTATACATCTTTGCAAGACCAAGACTGTGCACATGCTCAGTGTGATCTGGGCTAAGCTTAGGGATTGTCATAAATGATCAGAAAACAAAGCTGTTTGAGTTCTGCATGGCTGGTAAGTAATGCAGGGACCCCCCCTGCTGTTCATAAGTGATTGTTTCCCTGCCAGAAGTTAGGGACTGTCTGACAATTCCTATCCACAGCACTAAATGAAGGAGAATTTCACTGCATACAGTAAAAACAATACACATTTTAAAATTAAAGTATATTGGAGATAGATTTCTTTTTCATTAAAGAAAGTAAAAATGGGATTTTATTCCTTTGCCTTTCCTTGCCCTTTAATGAGAATTTAACTGGCCAACAAATAAGTTAACGCCACTATATAGATGGCGGTAAAATGTTGCGAATATTCTGGCGTTAATTTTGTCTTTCACACATTTTGCTGTTTAGTAAGCCAGGCGTTAAATGTGTACGTAGCGCTATTTTCAGCGAATGCGATAACTGGCGAAAACATATTCTTGCGCAAGAATATTCGCAAATTTATATTAACCGCATGTTAATAAACTCGCGAAAACATAGTCTGCGTTAAATTTGTCTATATTTTACCGCACTTTAGTAAACGGACCCCTAAATAGCAAAATCTAAGAATAATAAGGCTCTAGGCTGCTAGTGGTGACCAACCTCGCTTTACTGCAGAGAAGGGAACTCAGCTTGAACTTTAATTCCCATGACATAAATATATATATATATACTGTTTCTCTTGTAAGGGACCAGCCAGTGTGCTCGCTCGTGCTGACAGGTACTTATTCTGACATCTGGCAGAGCATTTGGGGAGCCCCCCCTCAGGCTTAGAGCTTCATATGGACTTAGCACAAGGCTTAGAGCGACGTTCAAGCTTTGCCACTGTCTGGCAGGAAAGTCCAGGCATTTTATTAGCTTCATCCCCTTCTTACAGTAAGTGATTCACATTCAGTTCCTATCCAGAGTCAGGGAGTAGTCGGAGTAGCGCAGCAGCTAATAAAAACCCAACCTTCCTCCTATTAAGTTTCCAACACCCGTGTTTACTAGAGCCTACAAATCCCAGTACCTACAGCGTCCCCCATAATTCATTTATTTGCTTCTCCTGCTGCAAAGTCCCAGGGACTTGTACGATTCTACTAGAGGAATAAATACTGAGGTCATTTCATGTAATATACAGAATACTTTGCATAAAAAATGTATAGAATAAATGTAAGAAAAGTAGCAAAAACCAATTTCATGTATAATACCCTAGAACACACGATGCATAGAACGATAAACCACACGGCAATTTCATGAAAACCGACATGGCAGCATAAATATGTTGTCAGTTTATTGTATAATTCCTTCCTCCTGTTTACTGTAAAGAAACGATGGGTGTTTAGACGAGCGTTTGTTAAAATCTGTAAAATAATATGTATTCCCCTGTTCTCAGGCCCAGATTTGTGGCAAGGCCCGGGCCTAGGGCGGCAGATATTCAGGGACGGCAAGTTGCCCTGCAGGTTGCGCATCTGCCCATATTCATAGTGTGCGAATGGGCAACTGTATGCAGGTACCTTCTACAGGAACGGGAGGGGAGGTGGCGGGACACAGAAGAGAGACATGGGAAGAGAAGGGGAGGAGAGACAGGGAAAGGGGAGGGGAAGAGAGACACGGGAAGGGGGACACGAACAGGGGGGCATGAGCAGAGACGGCCTAGGGGCACCGCGTTTGTAAATCCGGGCCTGCCTGAACTGAGCACAATTCAGCAAGAACAGCCCCTAAGTCTGTACAAAAAGATCCCATAAAACTATGTCACATAGGTATTCCCTGTACTAAGCACAATTCAGCAGGAACAGTCCCTAAGTTTGCTCATAGTCTGTACAGAGAGATCCCATAAAACTATGTCACATAGGTATTCCCTGTACTAAGCACAATTCAGCAGGAACAGTCCCTAAGTTTGCTCATAGTCTGTACAGAGAGATCCCATAAAACTATGTCACATAGGTATTCCCTGTACTAAGCACAATTCAGCAGGAACAGCCCACAGTCACAGTTTGATGTGACATGCAACACAGGGGGTGCTTGTGTGATAGTTTGGGGGTAACAAAAAGCTTCTTACCGTGGCCCCCACTGCAGATGCCGAGAAAGCAAGTCCAGGCTGAAGATAAACAGCTGTAAGAGAAGGAGCACAGGAGTGGGTTAATATGTGCTGCAATATGTTCATGAGTTCAGTACATCATTAAACTTTTTAATCAATCCCTTTCTCGTTAGTGCAAATGAAATCTACATTAGCAGCTTCTTACTTATAGCCCTATTTTGCTCTCTCCATGTAAAGGCCCTCATTTGAGCAGGCCTAAGCGGCAAAATCTCAGGGCTGGAAAGCCACTTCGGGCGATTTTTTCGGAAGCTCTGAGGACGCACAGCTGCGTGATCCACACGTGGGGGGAGGTAGTGCTTAAAGGCACCCGTCTGTCAAATCTGGCCCTGTCCATGTAGCTTGCCGTATGGAACAAAATGAAACCTATGTTTAGCATTCAATAAGTAGCCGGCTGCGAGTTGAGGGAAACACTGAGGACTGTAGAGTAGAGGGTTAGTAGAGGGAGAGTAGAGGGTTAGTAGAGATTTCTTTGCATTTCTGAGATCTGAGCAAGGTTTTTCTTCCACCACTTAATTTATAAGTATAAACATATGAACAGCAGAGAACCTGAAATGCCACTATGTTCCCTGATTTGCATTATTTAGTGTATTGTCAGGAGTGGATCTCACCTTCATTACTAACAGGATCAAACTCACTGCTCACGGGCCCACCAGCCGACACGGGGCGCAGGCCCATTCTGAAAATAAAATAAATTGTGGTTTATTTAAATACGAACGAAAGCCTAATATAGCTAGAAATGCAGTATTTTATATAATAAACATAAGTAAAGATCCAGCTCTTCAAATTTCCCCAGTAGCTCCCCATCTTCTGATACTTTTTAGTTTAGAACGTCTTTAGTGTGTCAGTGGCACCGCACATGCTCAGTGGGCTCCTGGCTGCTACTGAAAAGCTTAAAGCTGAAAATCAGCAGATATTTTGGTTCAATCTGCCATAGAAGCCCTTTGGTAAAATCAGCACCGGTCCTGTGAATCAGTAGAAAATTATTTGCAGGGTTACCAAGGGCGTCTTTGGTTTATCACTGCACAAAGGTGATACCTGGGTTGGTACCAAAACATTAAACATAAAGTAAAGTAGCTCAATAGTTTTTCTTTAAAGATGTAGTTGTCCTAAATGGGTTCTTAGCTGAAATACAGTGTTTGCATAATAAAATGAATTGTCATTCTTCCCACCTTCCCGGTATCCATTTATTCCTCAGTTTCTAGCTATGAGTAAATGTCATTGAAACCAGTGACTACCTGGCTGTTTATGCTCTCTGCACTGTTGGTTCTGATTCTTGAAACAATTTAGCAAACGCCAACAAGAAAGCGACAGACGGCGACCAACAATAGCAATGACCGTCACATATAATGGATATTGGGAAGTTGATTAGAATTTTATTTTCTTTCAACAGGCCAACAAATGCCTTTTTTGGGAAAATTTCCCCTTGAATACTTGTGGAGAGAACACCAGTTCTGTAACAGAAAACTTACGTTTCAGAGAAGCTCATCACATTCTGAATGTGCATTCTGCCTTTAATATGTAGCTCCCAGTCCTGCAAAAATGAACACACAATATTAGATACAGGTACTTCTTACTATCTGCATTTTACCAATGCCATTACTTAATGTATATCTTATGAACCTGGAAAACAATCTTACATTACTGCAATGACTTTACTAAGGTTAGCAACTCCTCGTGTCTGCTATTGTCACTTTCTGTTCTTTATAAATACACTTAAATTGATATATGTGGCATACGTTTAAGTCTAAAGGGCTCACTTTGAATTTATTACAATGAATACTCATGTGTGGGTGTTGTATACTATGCCTTAGAAAGGACAGTAAAAGGATACTGTATATATTATGGTATGCCCACAACATTCCTTCTCTGTATATATGTATTTATAGATATGGGTTGGAGGTGCCATATTGTTTCCCTTAGACATTACAGTATGAGGGTATAGCTTATTGTGTGCCCAGAACATTCCTTCTCTGTATATTTGTATTTATACATATGGGAGGAGGTGCCATATTGATTCCCTTAGACAGTACAGTATGAGGGTATAGCTTATTGTGTGCCCAGAACATTCCTTGATACAAACTAATATGTAAATATAACCACCTATCAGGAGTGGTGGACAGACGGCTTCCATTCACATTAATGACTGGAGAGTACTGAGGCATTTATTTGCCAGTTTAATGCATGTGACATGTTCCTAAAATATTGAGAAGTATGTTAATATGATGTAAGTTCCCTTCTATATTATTGATGGTGTGCAGAAGAGCCCAGAGCCTTCCCTTGCCCTCCCATGTCCCGGCTATTTGTTACTCTACAGGATAGAATTTAAACTGATAACGTGACATGTTCCCGTCTGATCCTAGAGAGGAATCCTGATTACAGGAGCTCTAATGAGACATGTCGCTGCTGTGCCAAGGGTTAGGCCAGGGTCACTCTGACATTGCCCCTTTCACAAAGCAGTTGCTCCCAAATTTCAACGTCCCTGGATTATTTCAATGTTTGTGTGTGGCCTATGTGAGTGGGAGAGTGCTGGGGATTGTGCTTGTGAGTCCAGTAACACAATGAAGGGACACACACACTGGAATCCTACATTATTTTATCCCTTTCCCTTGGGCTTATTATAGTTTAGGGTTAGCATTGCTGCCATGCAGTTCTAGCTTTAATTACAGACAATATCTGCAAGAGGCTTGTATTTCCCCCGTATTTACATGGATTTTGCCCACACTTCAAATATATAGAGGCAGATTCACTCATAAAACTGACCCTAGTGTGTGTGTGTGAGTGTAATAGGGACCTTAGCTTGTCTTTGGCAAGATTATTGTTGCATGAAAATGCTGGTCTGAAACAATAATCTGCTTGTGGCAGGGGCAGTTCTGTGGTCATCTTGTGCCAGAGTACATTGGTCTGCCATATTCTCTTGTCCAGGGCCACCATCAAGGGGGCACAGGGGGTACATTTGTGTCTAAAGGGGGGCCCGGCTGTGCTGCACATTTCCAATTAGCTGGGTCCCCCTTGACAGCGGCAAAGTCGCGTAGAGCCGAAGACTCATAGTGCCAATGACTAGAAACCGCGAATGGACCTGAAGTTGAAGCCGCGAAACTGCGAAAAGACCAGAAGTCAAGAAAGGAGTCTAAGCTAAGTTCTACTGAACACCAATCCTTTTTGTTTATTATTAAACCCCTGGCCACCAATGTATTATTTCAATACTATATAGGCCCCGGCCGCCAATGTTTTTTAACTTGGTGGGGGGGTTACCATTTTTAGCACTGTCTGTTTGCCTTTTTTACTGTGGGATGGGCGGGATCTGGAGTGGGTGTGGGTGGGATCTGGAGTGGGTGTGGGCGG
>JAMBMQ010000224.1:0-17471 GCA_024363595.1 Xenopus borealis | reverse complement strand
TGGATCTGGCGAACTAGGTGGTCGAATAAAATTTTAAAGGGGAAGTACTTCGACAGTCGACTGATAGAATATTCAAATGAAATTTTATTCAAATCATTCAATTCGATCGAATTTACAAAATTCACTGGTCGAAGTAGTCTTCAAACACATTCGAATGTTTTTGAAAATTCGATCAACTTCGAATCTTTCATGTGAATTTTGTAAATCTGCCCCACAGAGTATTCTCACCTAGAATTGGCCATATTGTAAATTAGGCACAATTAGCAGCACCTTTGCACACCATGCAAGTGAGCTCAAGGCAGGCAGGGATTCTAGGGCTCATTGCACCATGAGTATCAAAGCAGGCACAATCACCTTCATAAGTGAGATTTGTTTGTGCCCCACGTTGTTCCTACAAATTGGAAATGAGTTCTATACTCATCTTGGCTCCCATACTGCCATCTACAGGAAATCGCACCCGGCTCTTAATTACCACGGGACTGCTTTGTTTGATGAACGCAGGAAGCGACTTGTCTTTCCTCCATTACCAATCAGTGGGAGTATGAGCACTGGGTCATTATTATTCCAAGTGGATTGTAGTCCCTGAGCAAGTGCCAGAGAGCTAGCATTCAATCACGCAATGTGTTATGCAAGCCTCGCCACCAGGGAGAGACTATGATGGGAGAATGCGTTATGGTAATTTCTGCCACTTGCATTATTCTGATTAAATCAATTTCAATCTCAGTATAGATATAACCGACCCAAAATGCTGTATGACTTCACAATTGCACAGAATCAATTTCATATCTGACCATCTATCTGCACAAAGGGAAGACAGGGAGGCCCAAGGGGAATGAACACCAAATCAAGCCAAATCTGCATTAATAGAAACTGAGAGTTTATTTGGCTAAATGAAAATAAAATACCCCTATTATATATCCCCCCTCGGAGGAGCATCCCCCCCCTCCCCCCCCCACCCACATTTAAATAAGAGAAACAAGTGCAATACAAAATCAATCAATATACATGAGCTGAATAAGAAATATGTACAGTGTACATTGCAGTAAATACTCAAGGACAGAGGCACAAAGTCGGGCTTATTTTCTTGTTTTCCTTCAACCAATATAAACTATGTAACACAGAGGTCTTGTAATGAGCTTTTGTGGTTAGTCTGTTTTATTTGTTCTGCCATTTGCATTTTAAATGGTTTCACTTGCTTACTAGGGCTTGCATGGGATGACGAGGTGAAGACCTTATTGAAAACATAAGCAATAAAACCAGAGTGTCCTCTCAGGGGTCCACTCAAAGAAGATCAAGCTTAACAGTAGTTGCCTTTTAATTGTGGGTTTGGGTATTATTCAAGTTCAGATAAATGCTTTCTCTTCATATATTAATCTAACCCAGTGTGGCCTCCTCCATCCTTTCAGCTGAGCTCTCTTACTTTCTCTCCACAGAGACTGGAAGTCCTCAGCATTATCCACGTCAGAGGCTGCATCCATGCTGTGGGCCTGTGGCTCAGTGATAACTTTGGTGTGACGATTGGATTAGTAATAGCTTTCCTTGCACCCCAGGTAATGATATACCTCTTAAATCAAAAAAGAACAAGTGAAAATATCAGAATTGGTGCCGACCTGCTGTTTCCAACACACATCATCCACCGTGTGATAGCTAATCGAATTGTAGATTTAGAAACAGACCATGAGTCAGCAGTTCTTAGTCTGCAATCACCCTTTATTGGTGTATTCTCAATACACCAATAAAGGGTGATTGCAGACTAAGCACTGCTCACTGGTCTATTTCTATACCTCAATCTTTGTCTGGGCCAACCAACGCTCAAGTGGGATTGGGTAATAGCATTAAACAACCTACAATCTGTCTTCCATTTATTCATCCTTCCTGCTTTCCCTTCATCAGTAAATAATTGGCAGGCCTGTATTTAGTCATTGATTTGTTACCTTAATTCAACCCTGGTAGTGTGCAGCATTTTCCAGAAAGAGACCTTCTACCTGTTTTCAGTTCTAGTTGCCAACTGTATGGATTTCCTTGGACTGATAGTAGAAGAAGAGTATCAGTACTGATTCCCTGTTTTACGGACGTCTGTGCTGGTCAGGATTAGCACCATTGGACAAAATTACCTTCTCCCATGTTAGAGAATGAAGCCTCTACCCTTCTTGCCACTATGTGTAGACACCAAAAGAGAGTTTGCTTGTCCCATAATAACCCATTTAAACTGTCCATGGCATTTATGTTGACCTGACCTCAACTTGCCCCATGCTTGTTGTAATCACATGGCAAGGATGGACCTATGTGTGAAATATATATATATATATATATATATATATATATATATATATATATATATATATATATATCTCAATTGGAGGGGTTGACCTTGATGGACTTTTTTTGTCTTTTTTTTTAAACAAATTAACTATGTAATTCAGATCGGGATCTACCAGTAGACCTTTAGCTGGTGATCTCAATACTGTCAACAAACAGTGTGTCTAAATCACCCTCCTGTTTCATGCATTTCATTCAGATATTTGTTATGTTAAGGTTACATAAGAAATAGTGGTGTGTTTCATATAACAATATATATTTTCCCATAAATCAATATTTAACTAATATTTTCCATGGAACAGAATTCTAACAATGCTTTTATGGATATAGTTCATAATGAGACAACATCATTTAATTTGACCTTGCATTAGTAAAGTATGGGCACTACTGATGTAACCCAATAACAATCACCTAGTGTTGCTTCATTAAAGAGGAGTGAACTCAACAAGAGCCACCACTTTTGCACTAAAGCTCATTGCAAGATATTCTTTTATGTTTTTATTTTATTTTTTTAAATAAAACTAGCTTTTGCAGCTCACCTGCTAAGATATAGATGTGAATTCCGTGCCTGGGAGTGGTAGCACTAAATAAGAGAAATAACCTTAGTGCAGGAGGCCTCTTTAGTGAGCATTTATTCATGTGCCAATGGATCAATGTGATACAAAAATGTTCCACTCAATGATGGATTGGTATGGTAGTAATAACCTGTTGGTTTGACACAGACGTCCCTGGTGCCCCATTACTACGTGTATATGATCCATGTGGCATACATATTCCCTCATGAAATCAGAAGCCCTTTAAGGCAGTAGTACATATCTGCCCACATCCTGTATCCCCTCCAATCTACGTTCTCAGTAAGGAGTTTGCACTTTGCACCTGTTGCAGCTCTCTACAAGGAACCTCTGAGACGGGTGTGTTCACATCTGTGACAAATGAGTATGCATATGGACCCACGGCACCGAGAGTGATCTTCAGCTTCCCTGCCACTAGTTATGCCAGCTTATGAATGGGAATTGATTTAATGCATGTTAATTTGTTCAATTACACTTAATGCTGGGGCGTCTGAACTCCTGCTGTTTTGACGCCTGTTGATTTAATTGCCTACTTAGAGCTGCCAAGCCAAAAGCTGAGCAGGATCAAGAGAGAGCTAGGCAGGTGCTGGCATTTAATCCACCTCTCAATATAGACAGGCCATAAAGCTAAGGTGGTTAATCTATTAAATAAATAAATAAACAATGGTGTGTGACTGCTCTTGGAACAAAGTATCACCAAGTCAATTAGTCCATAGGAAAAAGTGGTCTCATCCCAGAAAAGGGTCGCCAATTGTTAAGGAAATATAGAAAGAATGAAGCTAGCGAGCTAGTATTAATGAATCAGTAGCCAAATTATTTATAAAATTAAAAAGGTTTTATTAGGACATGTATTAGCCTGACACGTTTCGTGCCTTAATCTATTAACACTGCAACAACCCTGCTCCCACCTCAGGCTGATTGAGGAGTTTAAGTGTTAGCATGGCCAAGTTGTGGACAGGCCCTACTGTGAATTCTGTATTTGTCACTGAGGGGACTTTTCCATTATTTATCTGAGTTTAGACGTTGTATGATTTTAGACCATTGATTCCAAGCATATATTCTTTCATAATTATTTAATAATCAGATAATATATGCCCTGTCTATTCAACTTCATCCAGCCATCCTTCAACAAAAATAAATTGTTTGCTGGGAAGAAAATGATTGGCCAATGAGACCGTGTCTATACTTGCACAGCTGTTAGACCTCTGTTGTGAGATGTGCTGATTCTACATTATTTAATCCACCTATTTTTGGGCAGTGATTCCATAATTTATTCATCAGCCAGTCAGATTTGTGTGATGGTAAGACTACAGTCTGGGAGCTCTATCATCTAAGGACATTAAAGGAAGTTGTGCCATGAACCAATTAGCCCTCTGTTTTTCCTTTAGGAACCTGTTCATCAATTCCCCTCCCTACAGTCCATTCAAGGCTTTATACATACACTGCTGCTATCAATAAGGAACCCCATCTGTATCAAACAGAGCCTTTTTTATATTCTTATTCTCCATTATCCAGACCGGGAATCATCAGCATTTTGCTTTGTTGATGACCTACCTTCATCTATATCCTATATATATGAAATATCTATCTATAAGTCCCTCTTCAGTTGTCCATCCCTGCAGCTGTTCATAACCGATTCATTCATGGAACTATGAGTCATCTAGCAGTCAATATATTGATCATCTATAGGTTCAATTCTACTCACGGCCTATTATCCACTCATATGTCTTTCAGCCATGCATCAATCTTCTGTTCATCTCTAAGCCACGGGCTTCAAACCCTTTTTTATATTTAGCAGCCGCAGATCAATCCATTAGATCCAACTAAATCCCTCAACCTTCTCTTTATATACTCTAAATAATCATTGCATGGCATTTAAGCTCCATTCTAAACTTTTTCTTTTACTCTCTCCTTCCCTCCCTTAGGGCCTGGGCATTGGCCTGTCCTATCTCTTTTGGCAGAAACTGAAGGAAATTATCTCCCGTTATGATGATGTGGATTTCAGATGCCTGAAGCCTTATTCATTCATTGAGCTAGACCTAAGTGGAGCTGGGTGGTGCCTGTGCTTCCCTCGTGAGGACGGATACCTCCCGGTCGACCAGGGCAGTGATAACACTGGATTTGAACTCTGATCACAAGAAAGTAGCTGCAGATATGTGTCTGCTAAAGTCAACGTTGCTGGAGGAACCAAGTCTAGTACTTGGGAAATATTAGATATTCTCTTTAAATTAAGTAAAATATAGCAGCTCAGAACATTTCAAGGAGGTGGAGAAGAGACAGAAGAAGTGCGTAAGACAAAAGTTTCTCATGCTGGAATTCAAACCTCAGGTGATGTTATCTCACAGGTAGCAATGTGCCTATAGTAGCAAAATAATACTACTCATACAGTTACTAAACGGCCTTCTCTACACTGATGTGTATAACTTGGACAAACCATGAATATGTAGCTTTATCCAACAGGCAGGGACCAATACCAAGAGTATTTCACTGTATCTTTTCAAACTTTGAAGGTTTACAATGTTTCAGTGGCTTTCTGTTACCCTTGGTGGAATTTCTCTCTTGATGATGAAATGTTTCAGTGCCACAGGGTGAGTCACTATATCCTTGTATCCAGGGAAGGAAGGTTGAGGTTGGTATTTGTGGTTAAATGACCAGAACCACAAAATAAGACCCCCAAGCCCAATAAATGTCCCACCTTCCCTGGCCATGACTGACTGATGAGCACCCACTGACTTCATTCCATATAAGTGTATTTATGTGTTGGTACAATCCTACTTTTAGATGCTGTATTTTTCTATTTTTATACCTTCCTCACCCAATGTATCTAAAGTAAGCTAGGTTAAAAGAAGACTGACTAGTTCAACCTGTCCAGCTGTAGCTGTGTTGTTCATACTGTAGAACTGAGACTGACACTGACGTGCTCCTACGAGCACATATTGTAGTAGCTATGTGAGTATTTCCAGTACTCTCCTACAGACAGGTACTCCATATTTCTATACTTTATATTTAGTGAGTTACTATATTTGCATGAACTTAGGAAACCGACTGAAGTTTTTTATTTTTTTAAGAAAGTGTAAAAATGATTTTAAATTTAAATTGTAGAGAGGGATTTTAAAAGAAATTATGTTTTTGCTGTACCACTGGGGGGGCAGCCGATCACTGCCCTTAAGACTAGTTCCATATATTAAGTGTAGCACTTAGGAGGAGTTAGCAGGAATGTTTGCAATTTTAAATGTTGTGCTCTTATATGATGTCTTTGGCCAGCAGAATGGAATTGACAGTTTAGATGAGGCTGAACTATAAACTCTGGTGCATGTCAAGGAGATGTATATTTTAAATAGGGATGCACCAAATCCACTATTTTGGATTTGGCCGAACCCCCGAATCCTTTGCAAAAGGTTTGGCCGAATCCTAATTTGCTTATGCAAATTAGGCGTGGGAAAACATTTTTTACTTCCTTTTTTGTAACTAAAAGTCATGTGATCTCCCTCCCCACCCCTAATTTGCAGATGGAAATTCGGTTCGGCAGGGAAGAAGGATTCGGCCTGCATCCCTAATTTTAAAGGCGCTTGATTGTGTGTTGATTGGTTGTGTAAAAACCTCGAAACAGAGTTTTTATTTCTGATTAAATGTATTTTACCCAATTCATTTTTCTAAGTTGCATTTGCATTTGTTTCATGCTTGTTTGTACCTAGGCAGGCTATATGAGTCAGCTCTGACTAATAGTGGCCTGCCTTCAGGAGAACAAGTCAAATTGCCCTGTTGTGGGGCCTATCTGCCATGGAGAGTAATCTGTTCTGCTGAAGGCAGGCTGCAATGTGTTGAAGAGACTCACACAGCAGACCTTTCTGGTCCCTGCTTTGGGGTGTTCCCACTGGTTATAACCCTATATAGCTGAAGTACATAGCACTTCTTACTAGAGACCCTCAATCTACCTGACCCTGTCCAGCCAATGTCCAGGAGAAGAAGATCCCCACCCGGGGTATGTCCTCCCTTTTTATACCCTGTGCACTCTACCCCCCTCTAGTGGCTGGGGTGCTCATCCTGTTGCCGCTCATTTTTTTCGTTGCAGTCTGATTGTTTTACTCTAGGGCCGAATGATCGGATTAACACAATATTGACCTGCCTTTAATGGGCATATTGGATAAAGATCCACTCATTTGGCATCCTTGCCAAACATGCAAATTTCATTGAGTATGGACACCTTTACTTGCAAGTTGTGACATTACCACTTACACAGCAGTGATGGTGGCAGCTTGTGCCGTGAGACTGTATTACTACTGGACAGAAGGGAACCTGGGTAGGACTGGGCTGTAACAGTAACAGTGGGTCTCTTGTCGGAACCAGTCTGGAAAAACTCCAAGCAGCTCTTTCTTATTCCCCCCTCCGTGCGTGTCTGAGAACACACCATTTGTGTCAATAAAAAGTTCTAAAGTGTAGCAATTCCTTGTTTTCTTTCTTATAGGGCAATTGCACTATATAGTGGTAAGGAGTAGGTGCAAGTACATAGTGTACCTAGACAAAACTGGGTGGTGTTTTTTTTTCTGTAAGGTCAATACTGACTTTATTCATGCTGAAAAACTGAGCCTGGTGCAGAGGTTAAGGCCAAGTAGCAACATTTAGGGGTTTTAACTGTTTGCACTACCAAGGGGCCAAACCATATTTTGTCTGAACTTTTTTTATCCATATAATAAATTAGAATAGAATAATGTATGTGTTGAACGACGTGAATTAAACAAAGTAATTTTATGGAGGTATTTTTACCGATACCTTTTTTTACAATAAAAATCAATGAGAACCTTTTGCAAAGAAATGTGTTTGTTTTCAGTTGGAGCTGGTGCCAAAGTGAGTGAGCAGTGAGAGAATGTGAAAATATAGAAGAAAGTCAATGAGTGAGAAGCTTGAAGGCAGAACGTAGAAGAACGTCAGTGAGCAAATATAGAAGGAAACTGGTGAGTGAGAGAATGTGCAGGCAGAATGCATAGGGGAATGGGTGTGAGATGCAGGGGGAATGGAGGCAGTGATGGAGATTGTTGAGAGAAATGGTTATGAGATACAGAGAGTGAGAGTACAATACAGGTATGGGACCTGGCATATACCCAGGACATGGGCTTTTCTGAATAACAGATATTTCCGTAATTTGGATCTTCATACCATAAGTCTACTAGAAAATCGACATTAAATAAACCCAAAGATCTTGCCTCCAATAAAGATTAATTATATATTCATTTGGATCAAGTACAAGGTACTGTTTTATTATTACAGACATTACTATGGCTATGTTTTGTAACTGCAAATAGTCATGACTTGTTTCATCTGTTGCCAGTCTGGCCACAGGCGATTTGTGTAAGCCATTAGACTGGCTATAAAACCCCCTACTCTGCTCTGACTCATTGCCCAGTATACAGTAGGTCTATGTTTCACAGTTCCTGGGTGCGTTATATCGTCTTATCCTGTTTATTGGCCACTGCCTGACCTTGATCCTTGCTGTTCTGCTGCCTGTACTGACCTCTGCCTGTTCTTCGACTATTCTGCTGGATCCCATTACTGTACTACAAATCTGTTTGGTTTGACCTTGGCCTGTGACCTTGACTATGCTTCAGCTTCCTAATTTGGTACTGCATTGTCTGAGAGAATGTTCAAGGAAACCAGTCAATGTGGTGAAAACCAGAGAATGTGATGGGAAGTCATGAGCCGGCTTGGCTTGCACAGAGAATAGAGTTGACTGTGCCCCATCATAATGTAGGAAGAAGCCAGTAAATGTGTGTGTCAATGGAATGGTGGAGAATGCAGTGTGTGCAAAGAATTATCTGATTTAGAGAATGTGAAGACAGAATGTAGAAAGTAGGGATGCACCAAATCCACTATTTGGGATTCAGCCAAATCCTTGGTGAAAGATTCCGCCGGATACTAAACCGAATCTGAATCCTAATTTGCATATGTAAAGGAAAAAGCTGAAAAAATTCTTCTTTTCTGACAAAAAGTGCCGTGATTTCCCTACCCGCTGAATCGTGCTGAAAAAAGGCTGAATCCCGAACTAACTGTATTCCGTGCATTGTGTGAAGGTTTTGCTGTCATACCAAAATGGAAGCCTGGCACACACTCATCTCAAATACAGCATGTGGGCACTATTGTCATTATGTGGGGTCAAAGTTTTTTTTTTTTTTACCCAACACAGTGGGCATCCCTTGCTGTATACAGGCTGGAACTGGGGCGGGGGCTGTTCCTAATTGTAATGATGTTTGATAGTGAGTGCTATCATAAGTAGTGTCCCCAAGAAGAAAGGGCAGTGGTGGTATACTTTACCCTATATACTTATACTTGACCCCCTAATAAATGAGCCCCCATCTTTTAGTTCTATGACTTTCAGATTGTTCTGTTTCTTACACAAACTCCTAAATCTCATATAAAATTCATTGCCCTCCATTAGGACAGTGGCTGCATTCCATTGGAAAGCCTTATGTCAGGAGAGAGGGAGGGTTCACCCTACACATCCCTGCCCCCGACACACACAGATTAGTTATTAAGGCAGGAGATGAGGCCTTCACGCCTGTCAAAGGGTGGTAATTGCCGAGTGCTTTTGTTTCCCATATAACGGCCAAACAAACTGAGAATTTGAGCCTTTGAAAGAGAGAGGAAATGAAAACATATTGAAATTGTAATTTATTTCATCTTTCCTATAACATCTTTCTGCTTCACTTGATCAAATTTCAAATTGGAATATCATAGATCTGCGCATCTGAAGTTTAACTCCTTGCAGCCTGCCAGTGAAAACCCCTGAGCATTGGCCATTCTGGTATTTTCCCTAAGTCCAGACTCCTGGCCAACACATTGGTCCACCACTAAGATGAAGAAATGAGGAAAATTGCTTTTATTTTGGATATTGGCCTTGGAGATCTGCCCAGTATAAAAAGCCTTTGTAGGACAAACACATGGTTATGAGTATCTCCTCCAGAGTCTGCTGCACAGATCTTCTGTAACATCTCATAGCATGAACCTGCTGGGCCAGTTCTACTGCTACAAGCAATGAAGAGTTGGTGGAATACCAGCAGTGCCTTGGTGCATGAAGAATGAACAGAAGGTGATCACTTTCACTTTACAAGTGCAATGTCCCTGGGCTGAGGCTGTTTATTCATTTATGTAAGAAACATTGTGACCAGGAGTCATGAATCATCCTCATTTCATTTAGTTTCATCCTCATCTTTCATTTTTATGGGCTGCATATAAACTTTAGACTGATCAGTATTGGCAGGTCAGCTCCATTTCCTCCTTTAACTCTTCCTCTGACCCACTAGCGCAATATATTTACATTAGCTAGGTTTTCTCTGTATTGTAAGCAACAATAGCTAATGGGCTTCCCAAGTCTTTCTGAAGTTTCTGTATCCTACAAACAAAACAGCCTCTATTCCTTTAAGAATCTAATTAATATTGGGGTATTTTAGTACAAGTTGACCTCCTGGTACTTCTTTAAACCCAATAATTTGAACACCTGATACATTTTATGCAAATCCCTACATCCTAAATCATCCTCACAGAGCAGATTAACCTCCATTACAACCCTGATCTGCCCAAGCTTTGGCTCACAAAAGCTCTGTCCCCTTTACCAATTCCAGACAATGCTTAAACGTCTGGGCCTCAGGCAACTGTACCCTCTTGCCTAATCTGGAGTACATGTAGCACTGGCAATTACAGAGATAGAGCCTATGCACACTTTATTTGGTTACAGAGAAAGTCTTTCATTGATAAGCTTGTAGATAATGTACAATGATGGAATGGTTGTCAAACCTCAAGCCCCTTTGGAGGTCCATCCTTTGAGGAGAGACCCCCTTGGGTCATAACAAGGTTGTAAACCATTCTGTACCAATATATTTAGAATGAATGCTCACTCCCAAACATATCTGACTTTCATGCAGAACTTCCAAGTCTATCACATGGAGAAAATAGGCTTTCTCCCCAAATCTCATCCTCATCAGACTGGCCTTCAAGTCATATGTAGTCAGGGTAAGACTGGGCCAGCAGGACACTGGGAAAAAACCTGGGAGACTTCAGACCCAGATCCACTCCCCGGCAGAGATTTTAGGTGTCCATACATGGGCTGATAAAAGTTGCTGAGAAATCCAGTCGGCAGCTTATTGGTCCGTGTATGGGGCCCTCCGACTGGCAGCTCCGATCGATATATGGTCAAAAGTTGGCAAGATGTTGATCGAGCAGGATTAAAAATCCCATCGGATTGCGGCTGCATCTGTTTGTTGATGCGCTCCCACGATCTGACTGCCCGCTTACCTTAGTTATGATCTGATCCTTGGGCCCTAGGGCCCACGATCAGATCAGCCCGATATTGCCCACCTCAATATGGGCATATCAGGGAGAGACATCGCCAAACGAGCAGATCTCTCAGTGTATGGCCACCTTAAGACCAACAAGGTGTGTGGGTTGGAGGTTCGGCTAGGGATGGGGGGACCACTGAATTGGAAGCCCCAGCGAGCCCAACACTGAACCTAGTCATTGCTCCATTAATTTTCTGTTTTGGTTTAGATCCCCATTTAAGCAGGAAAATCAGGGATTCATCCATTTTCTAGCAAAAGTAATTGATTCCTCACTGTCCTGGGTCAGTTTATGTGTTATATTTGGCATTAGCTGCATGTTGTATGTACCCATGCTAATCTCTGTGTAAGAACAGACAGGCTATGGAGGCCACAGACCAATTAGGGCATTGGTTTCTCAGAACAATTATATCATACAGCCTGTCAATATCTGATTAGCTACCCATTTCCCAGGCATGAGTCGGTGCTCCCATCTTGTGGCCTTTTGCAGCAACGCACTTTTGGGAAGCACAAACAGACAGATTGTGACAAATTGACGTGAGTTGCGTGGGGCTCAGCATTCCACTGCGGCAGATGTGACCAACCTGTTGCCTGTTAGAATTTGAGGAACTTATTGCCCCATGCTGGCTGATAAATGTTGTGAAGTGCAGGGAATTATAATTTATGCTTGCTACGCTCTGAGAAGTACACTCAAAAAGTGGTGCAACAGTGGGGTCCAATGTGCCAGTTGCCAGCTCAAGATCATCCCCTTTAATTGTTGCATCAACCATTTAAGACTGTGATACTTACCTGTCTCTCGTTTGGGTGGGAGTCAAGCAGCTTTGGAGTAGTGGCCATGGAAAGGGTTTCCTGCTGCTAATTAATAAGTGAAGACTTTAGTTACTTATATGTGATGCATCTGGCACAGCAGCATAATCTCCCATGGGTGTCACAGCTCTGTGCCCTCGCTTCATGCTTATGATTAATTGTGTCAGAGACTTTGCTTCCCCCCATCCACCCACCCCTTCAATGCAATGCTACCCAGAGGCATGATGGGATACATTCTGAAAGTCAATGCCCCCAAACCAAATTGTAATCTGGGCAGGGATAGACCTCTGGCATCAACATCCAATTCTCACAGTGCCTGAGTCTATTGTCACCAGTCTGCCAGCATCTCCTGTTCTGCATGTCCAGAGATCCCAGCTCATCCCAGTCACTGCCGTGACCCTCTCCGGTTGCCCCTGTTCAAAGAGACAGGTAAGGACCCCCCGTGGGGAGAATTTTTTTTTTTCAATAATAAAAGAAAATATTTGATTTTAATTAATTTATCATAAATGTTCAGTATTTCTCAACTTATGTGTAAATACAGTCTTAGTTCAGACTCCGCACACGCTACTACTTGGGGAGATTAATCGCCCATTGATAAATCGCCTCTTCTTTGGGCGACTCTTCCCAAAATGCCTTCCTGCTGGCTAAAATGTAAATCAGCAGCTGGAGGGCACTCGGATTGCTTCGACTTTCCTAAGTTTCCTCGTGAAGCAACTTTGAGTGACTCCGGAAAAAGAAGTGCCATCCCACTTACATTCTAGCCGGCATTAAGGCATTTGGGGGAGATTAGTTGCCTGAAGAAAAGGTGATTTGATGCTGGGCAATTAATCTCCCCCAGTAGCTTCGTCTGCCACCACCCTTACTAGCTTGTCCATGGGGAAACGTACAATGTGCAAAGAACATAATAGCTTGTGTCTTATTTTTTTACTTTTACACCCTGCCCATTCTCAAAGGGGTTGTTCACCTTGAAATTAACCTTGAAATTCTTTTAGAAACTGATATTCTGAGATCATTTGTAATTTATATTCATTTTGTTACCATGAGTTATGTAGCTTTTTTATCCAGCAGATCTCCAGTTTGCCGTTTCAGAAATCTGGTTGCTAGGTTTCAAATTACCCTAGCAACCACACACTGATTTGAATAAGAGACCAGACTGTCAATACGAGAAGCCCTGAGTAGAAAGATGAGTTATTAAAAAGTAGTAGTAACAATACATGTTTAGCTTTACACAGCATTTTTTTTTAGATGGGGTCATTGACCCCCCATTTAAAAGCAGGAACAAATCAAAAGAAGGAGGCAAATAGTGGGAGCAATGGTTCTGGTTTCATTATTGTGCTGGTGGTGAGTCCTGCTGCTTTCAGCCACCCCTGGGCAAATTAATTAAATGCAACCTTAACCAAAACATATTCATGAGACAAAAAATTATGAGTATTACAAAGAAATACACCAGTTTTTTTTTATATAAATGGAGTAGAGTGTTCTAAAATGTTGCTAGTTTTTGTGATAATAAAACATCCATGGACTTTTGCTTTTATGTGATGTGGGGCATTAGAATGAGTGGTTATATGTTCTCTTGCTTCCTCCAGGCACACTAAGGCTGCTGCTGCCCCATATAGACTGATCAATAAGAGCAAGACCCCTTCCTCTCCATTATGTGTCATGTTCTAGTCATTGACTTCCGCTAAGCAGAGAACTGACAGTTGCACAGAACTGCTCCTGCTGCTTTGGAAACACAGTCAGTTCCTGATGGCCGTCTCATTTGTCTGTAGACAGCGGCAATTGCCCTAAACCCAATCAGTTATCAATTAGCTGATGCCTTTGGGTGCAACGGCCTTGTGACGCCCCATGGGATTCCAATATCTGCAGACTACAAAGACTTCTAAGCCCTGTTGCTGGCCTTATTTTTAAGCAGCCCTAGAAGAAGAAAAAAAAATAAAATAAATATATATATATATATATATATATATATACATATATATATACACAAGGGAAAGTTGTGTTCACCACCAATTTTTAAAAACCAATAGGTGGGGGAGCAATGAGGTTGTGACCACAAAATTCATATAGAGAAATACAAAAGGTTCTCTGCACTCAACCCATTAAGGACACTGAAACATTTTAAGCTTCTAAAAATGCCTTCCCCTTTAAACAAAACAGGGATTGTTTGTCCATATATTGCAATATATTTAAGCTGGCCAACTACATCAAAGTCATCCCATATCTGGCCAGTCCTACGCTCAAATTGCATCTGATTCATTAAGAATTCTATTGCTTTATTTTACATTTTACAAAGGGACTGAGTTTTACCTGCAACTTACTTGCTGCTTTCAAAGTAAAACTCCCAAACTTGGTTGCCCTTTTATTAGACACCAGTGGGATCACCTGACTATAGCTGGGAACAATTCTTGTAGCTCCGACTCTGACGACACTAAATTCTGATTATGACAGATGACATCACTAAGCACCATTTATAAGGATATCATTTACAGGACATTCATATATATTTATATATATCATTTTTTCTTATCTGCACTATCCAAAGGCTGAGAGTTTTAGTTCCACAACAACGCCTACTCAGCAGCTACTGTATATTGCTGGTTGTATATCCCTCTACTGCTATTATTCTTTTAATTACTGTATAATGTACAGTTACCTGTCACTGGTAGAAATGATGTGTCAGCTTCAGATACACTTCTATAGTTTATATACATTAGCTGCTGAGTAGGCATGGGGGCCGCTTAATGGAGCAAAATGCATAGGTTACACAGCAGATAGTGGATAAGCTTTGTAGCTTACAATGGGTTTAGTTCTTACACAGGAAGACAAATGCAAATCTTTGCTCTAAAGAGCTATAGAATAAAAACCTTTATCATATAAAATAGGGCTTTTGTTGCCAATAAATAGTTTATAGACACTGGATGAATAGCTACCGACGTTTATGGTGCTACTTGTCCTTTAAAGACACAGCCCACAGTGATTGGTATCACTGGGATCTATTATCACATATATAACACTTTGATGTTCTCTGTTTGCCAGTTGCAATACGTATCCTGCATGAGAAATCTCCATTTGATGAAGTATCTTATCTACAGCCGTGAAAATATATGAAAGGGAAACAATAAGAGAGAAACACATCGTCTTCTCTTCATTATCCCCCCATGGTCGTGCTCTGAATGCGTCTAGCCAGAAAACATAACAGTCATCATTTGCTGCCAGCTGGAGGAGTAATGCTGTTTTCTGGGAGTTTTTATTGTCGCATTTATTTCATTTTTAAGGGATCCATTAAGAAATGTTGCTAGTTGAGCTGGTGGAGAGGTGGGGTAGCAACAGGCAGGTGGAGCTGGCAGAGAGGTGGGTCACAAGTTCTAGTACCAGAATAATCATCTATACATCAAGCAGTTTCAGAGGGTGCTATAATAAGGGGCCCTGTGGCTGAGGAGGGCCCCAGTAGATGGCAGGGTGCAAGGGTTTGATAGATCATTGGTGGCATTTGGAAATAATAATAGGGCATGGACAGTGTGGATCAGGAGATCAGTGTGGGAGAGGAATATTGTTTTCATTGGGGCCTCATTCTACTTGTTGGCAGGGCGACCACCACCTAGGGGACCTGTGTCACTGGTGGGCTAATAATTGGCGCCAGATCAAATTATATTAGAGGAACATCACACTTTAGTAATAATGGGAGCCGAGTGGCAAGGTTAATGGGAGATGAGTTTTAACCAGTTGTAATGAACAAAGGGCCATGCTGGTTAGACCTGTAATTGTTCCACAAATCGTGGCTTGGGAGTGTGGGCAAAGATGGGTCGATGAACATAACTGGCAGCCTTGTCAGCATATTGATCATCCTAAAGGGATGTCTAAATCATAAACCGGGATGCAATGACTCTGAAAATATCCCTTCTGGCTCTGGCTCTCAGCTTTATCCTAGATACATAAACACAACTCATTCACTTCGGCACTTTCTCATGACTTTGTCGTTCCCTCCAAGGTGAAATAAGATTGGTATTTTCCCAATTACTGGACTGGTGGGGGTTGGTTTGAACAGCATTTAAGCAACCACTGGTTTGATCTCCTTGTAGTTTATATTTAGTGTCCAGTGCATTACTGGGAAAAATGGCTGACAGGGAGTGGAGCAAAACTGGAGAAATAAAGAAGAGGGGTCTAGAGGTCATGCCCTGCTAGCAGTCAAATGTAATAAATGCCAAGAATTAACCCCAGAACTATATAATGTGCACATGGACAATAGTAAGTGGTGCCCTGCTGGAGCTACCACAGTACAAAGTCAGCCTGGGGGGGATATTGATTTTGCTGCCAGAGTAGCTCACCATTATATCCCAGCAGCCAAGTATGAAGGACATTTGTTATCCTCCAGAAACTAATTACCACCCTTGGAAACAATGGAGCTGGCAAATGCACAAGTAGGACAGGGCCCTGTGAGCCGGAATTGATCTGAGTAATTCGTCTACATGTGTTTGGCTATAGGAACTATTTTATCTGTGCCTGATGATTCTAACCTCTGTACTAGCACTGATCCGAATGTATATATGAGTGAAATTATTCACAAATGTTTTACTGTGGGGTGGGCATTCATTTGTTTGTCAGTTGAACAAGGCTGGGCAAGGAGGTGCTCAGCCAAAATCCAAGGACCCAACATGAGAACAATGATAATTAATAGGGATGCACCGAATCCACTATTTTGGATTCAGCCGAATCCCTGAATCCTTCATGAAAGATTCAGGCGAATACTGAACCGAATCCAAATCCTAATTTGCATATGCAAATTAAGGGCAGGAAGTGAAAAAGGGGGGAAAAAAATTTTCTTCCTTGTTTTGTGACAAAAAGATACGAGTTCCCTTTCCACCCCTAATGTGCATATGCATATTGGCCGAATCCGAAGCCTGTTGGAAACCGAAGCCTGTTGGAAACGGACGAATCCCAAACCAAATCCTGGATTCAGTGCATCCCTAATAATTAAATATAAACAAAACATAGATATCTAACAATTATTCATCATTAGTGATGAGTGAATCTGTCCCGCTTTGCTGAAAAATTCATGACACAGAAAAGATTTGTGAAACAGCGGTAAATTCAATGTCAATGGGCATCAAAATTATTTCTACATGCAACAATTTTTTACACTTTTTCTTACTCCAAATGCTTTAAAAGAACAGTAACATCAAAACAATAGTCAATGGAGGGTTTTTTCGTCTTTGCAACATTTTTTAAGTCTATGGGGGACCATTTTTTTTTTTAATTGTCCAGCAATATTATTTTTTTACCCACTGGAGTCTATGGCCATCATTTCCTTGGTGAAAATAGTCCTGTATTGCAAGGGAACTTCCCATAGAGCAGCTCCATCTGCAGTCAAGGCAGCAGGAAGGAGAATAAGCAACAAGATGAAACTCAATGGTGTGGAAATGATTTGACAATCTGTTTCTACTGACAAACC
>JAMBMQ010000038.1:204898-215399 GCA_024363595.1 Xenopus borealis | reverse complement strand
TTACAGGAATACAAACACTCGAGTCATTTCTGGGGCATTTCTCTAGAAATTTCTGGAGAATACACGTCCCACTCCACAGATGATTTTTGCTTGAGGAGACATTGTATTAACCAGGTGGCAGTGCAGAGGATTCAGTAGAGTTGACTTTGGAGCCATTAATGGTCCTGCAAAGTCAAACTCCACTGCCTGGATTTAAAGTAGGGATGCACCAAATCCACTGTTTTGGATTCGGGCCAACATCCAAATCCATTGTGAAAGATTCGGTCGAATCCCAAACCGAATCTGAACCCTAATTTGCATATGCAAATTAGTGAGTGGAAGGGTAAAAGGCAGCCACACACAACATTTTTTTTACTTCCTTATTTTGTGACGAGAAGTCACATGATTTTAAGGATTCGGATTCAGTTCGGCCAGGCACAAGGAATAGGGCGAATCCGGGTGCTGAAAATGGCCTAATATCCTGGCCGAATACTGAACTGCTTTAACCCTAATTTAAAGCTCTTGCTAGTGATAATGCAATAAATCAAACCTATCTTTCATTAGACACTTCCAAGAGTTTCAGAAGTTTCACAACTTGGCAGGCCTTGATGATAACTTTGAGGAACAGCCTAAAAAGGCTAAAGGGATATGGAGATCTGGAAAGCAAATTCAGAGAATCTTTATAGACATCAGTTCCCTTCATATATATCATTATCTCATAGGGATGATGAACCTGATCCTTCTCCAGAAACTGAGCTAGTTTCATGGGCCAGCGATCTGTCTAGGTGAATCAACACTGTCAGTCATTGAAGGGTGATCTAATCCCAGAAGCATCCCTCATTGCTGAACCATTCTAATTCCATGTAAATGTTACTTCAAAATGTTTGCAGTGCCTGAAATCAAAAGAATATTCCTTAAACCCATAGTATTCTACGTTTGAAGGAACCACAACTTCCAATATGCCGTTGACTAAAGACAATGTTCAAGATTGGGGCACCCAACTTTAGAAGGCCAGGTACTTATTGCTGGCAATGATAAGGATTTAATATAAATGGCACCAGATCTAGTAACCCATAGCAAACCTATCAGTATGTAGCTTTTACTGGTCTCCTGTTCAAAACAAAACATCTGATAAAAACATTACCCAACGGCTTAGATCTAAGGGCAAAATTAGAGCAAAACTTCATGTTTTTCACCTACTTTCCCAGATTTGCAGCAAAATTGTATTGACCAATGGTGGTGGTTGGCAATGGCCTTTGCACACAAGTTGAGCCTGGTAGAGAAAGAGCATCACATAGGTGGGACATGGGCCCATCCTTCAACTGAGCACAATCCAAGAGGGGCAGCACTATGGCTGCAGCCCAAAGGGAGCCCTATACTTAACACCAAGTGGTTTTAGTTAGAGCTGGGTGCAAATAGCGCAATTCAGCACCCACATTTTGCCTTACCACTGCACCAATTTTAGGAAGCACTTGTGTTATGTCGTTATACTCCACAGAAGAACTCTACTAAGTACCCTACTAGAGTTGGCAAAACTTCTTCTGATAGAGCCTATTACAATGGTCTAATGACTTGGCCATGGGTTGGTTTTAGTTCCGTCTACTTCAGAGAACATTGGGAATGTCTCCCTATATGAAAAAAAATAAGTTAAAGTGGACTTTACATACTATTTATCTACTTGGTGTCTGGATGGAAAAATCTGCTTTCTATTTTCCATGATTTCTTTAGCAGAGGACGCTGATGCCAGGGAACCTTCACTTATCAAAGGCCCAAAGAATGTCACCCAGCTGTATCGCAGCCAACTGCCTTTGAGAGGACGAGATATAAAAAGGTGTCACAGGAGGCATCTCCAGCCGGCAAGGCTTGAGATATCTAAGTATGGATTTTCATAGATTAAAATTAGAGTTATCCACTCACGTACCCTTTGTCGGTATTATGGCTCTTCCATTTCGTTACATCTGTTCATTGCACTGAAAACATATATTTGGATAAGGGGAAATGACCTCTAATCCCATCTAGAACCTTTCTGTCTAGACTCAATAGGAGCATGAATTGATGGAGCCGTGCATCACTGCAGTCTCATTGGTCCCACCACCTCATATAATAAGATACGGATAACAGGACAACAGAAGCGTTGGCTCATAGGAGCACGGGGTGCTGTTATTCATGGGTGCCAGACACAGCATCAGGGAAGATCAGCACTACCAGGCACTCAACAATTTTCTCTGTAAATAATCCTTGCCAGCTGCCTGCAGAGGACTTAGTTATGCAAATGTATATGAAGAGGTTGACATAGGGACCTGGAAAATCATGAAGGCCAGAAATACCATTCTAGGATGGGAAGTGATGGGCTTTGCAATACTTAGTCATCTCACCAGTCATGAAGTAAACGTCTCCTCTGAAACTTTATCATTAGGTATGGCAACTCCTGTGTCACCAGACACCATAACAATCCATCCTTCACCATTCCTTACATGGTTGCAATAGTGATGAGCTGAGCTCCTCCATGGGATTCTCGTAGAATAAACAAACTGGTGGGTATTTGAGCACGAGAGTCAACTTTGGCAATCCGTGTACCTATAAATGCCAGCAGCTGATTGGTTGCCAGAGGCTGCTGAAGTCGGAACAAACTTTGCCTCTGTAACGACATAAACCCATTTGGATATATCAACCTGTCATGGCTGTTTAGCTTTCTCCATGAAGTTGGCTGACAATCCGCTATACAGCAAACCCAGGGACTTGTGATAAATTGCTTGTGTTGGGAAAAGTCAGTGGATTTGCTCAGGCTGAGGGACTTTCATTTTGAACAATATAGAGAAATCTAGTATGAGAACCAGTGTAACATCCTAGCAGCCGTGATGCCTATTATATAGTGGATAATGTACCCCCTATTGTAATTTATAAAGATATGATAAGTCATGTGACCATATAAAAACACAAGGCTGCAGGCTGAATTTCAGGGGGTACATTATGCATTATAATCTACAGTGAAATGTCAAGAGGGGGTCGGAGGGGCTGCGTCCATTACGGTTGCCGGCATCCATTATGGTCACCGGTGTCCGATTCGGGCGCACCGGCGGCAAAATCGGACGTTCAGCTGCAAAATCAGAAGCTCTGCATCAAATTTGGTGGAGGGGGACCCCTGTTATAAACAGCATGTTATGACATCAGAATGCGCCATTTATAGGGATATAATTTACAGTCTGGTCCCATAGGGAAATGACCAGACTGAAGATTATATAGATATAAATGTATTTCCAAACTCATTGATCCCCAATTGAAAGACAAGTTGGTTTCTGTTTCAGAAGACATTCCTGGAGTGCCACCTACTTCTTCTCAACTTAATCTTCTCTTCTTTGACAGCTGGTCCTCAGCACAACCACTTGCTCTTCTTAACCCTAATTCTTATCATTCCCTTCTCTTGATCCCATGACCTTTCACTTCCTGAAGTTTTCCTTTACCCTCCTTATTCTTAATATGCCTGTGTACAAAGAAGGAGATGACTGCCAAGTCAACTTCTCATGACCAATGCACCAAGAGCTGATTGACCTAGGTAGGGGAGCCTCAACCATTAATAACCAATTGGGCTTGGAAGAGAGTTGTATCTGTCAAAGACAATTCACCCCATTCATATACGTCAATGACAGCTTTCTGCCACCCCCCCTCTCTCTCTCTTTTTAGAAGAAAAACCAACATAACAGTTTATGCATCGTGCTTTATTGTTTTAAGGCTTTAGTCTGACAAGTTTGAAGTGATCTGAACTCAGGTGATCACTAAAAACTGCTTTGTGAGCTGTCGCCTTAGGTATTATTGGCCATAAGACATGATTTATTGTGGCCTTTCCCAGTACTGTAACGACAGGGATCCTTTGCATTGTTATTAGGGAAACTGTCATGGGAAAACATGAAATCATTTCTCAATGACATGGGGCTAGACATATTGTCAATTTCCCAGCTGCCCCAAATCATGTGACTTGTGCTCTGATAAACTTAAGTCACTCTTTATTGCTGTACTGCAAGTTGTGGTGATATCACCCCCTCCCTTCCCCTGTAAGGATGAAGGAAAGACAAGGTGGAAACTGAAGGAAACCTTAAAAAACATAAAAGACATTAAGATAGGGAAGCTCTCTCGCTGTGCAGGTAGCATAGTGCTGGCAGAGGGCTTTATTTAAAAAAAAAAACTACTGTTATCTTGAATGCTCTACCAGCCCACACCTTTAGTTGGGGATAGCATTTTTAACCAATAGGTGCCCTTTAAGGGTATGTCCAGGGCTCAGATACGTTATGAGGTTATTATGTTTATTTTGAGTTGATCTAATTGCTCTGATGTGCACAGTGTGTAGGAGGGGAGTCGACCACATGGGACAGCTCCAAGCCCCAAAATAGAAGGACCACTGATTTATGTCTAATTGGTGACAGTCTGAGAATGCTGATGGCACACACTAAATGGCACATTTAGTAAGGGCCAAAGTTAATATTCAAATAAAATTCAAATTTAAAAAATTAGAATTTTGAATTAATTTTGGGCTGCTTGGACTATCGAATAGCCCAAAATTCAATTTGAATTGAAAAAAATTTGAATTTTTTAATTTTGAAGTACTGGCCCTTTAAAAATCCTTCGAATTTGACTATTTGCCACCTTGAAGCGGACGAATAGCCATTTTAGCCTATGGGGGACCTCCTAGAAACACTCTTGAAATTTTTTTCTAAGTCCTAGGAATATGAAGGAATTTGAGCAAAAAAGTTTGAATCGTTCGATTCAAACGATTTTTATTCAATCGAATACGGTTGAAACCGGCCATATTTGTTCAAAAATGACCCCCCCCAAAAATAATGTTTTTTCACTTGGAAATTTGACTATTAGTAAATCTGCCCCTAGGTGTAGAACTCCGAGGCAATACGCTAGAGGTAGAATGGGGTAAGCTTGTGAAACATGGCCCAGTGATAATTGGATAAAAAAAAAATATTGTGTTAAAGCAAAACTAAACCATAAATATGAAAATGGCAAAAAATTTAATATTTTATATAATGAACTTATTGCAGGAGGCTAAAGTTTCAGCTTGTCAATAGCAGCAATGATCCAGGACTTGAAACTTGTCACAGGGGGTCACCATCTTGGAAAGTGTCTGTGACACTCAGACTTAGTTAGGTTTTAGTTCTCCTTTAAATGCAGAAGATGGGTTATACCACTGTCTCTTGGTCTTGTAAATCCCACCCACCATTGCCCCACGTCCTGCTTTATGGGAAGGGTGGAAAATCACATTATCCAAGGGCTATGGATGTCCTAAGTCCCATTATATGTCCCCATTCTGTCCAATCAATATCCTGAAAGGAGAGGGAACCCAGCCAGATCCTTATCTTTATGGTTTAAGTGTTCTCATAAATTCATGAATCTGGGACAAAACATTCCTTATGATGCGAGGGTCGCTAATGTAATAAAATGGACCTGTCCCCAATCAGCCTTCATTTTTAATTATTAGTTAATTAGCTTTTAGTTCAGAAGCTTTCCAGGCTGGAAATTCAGCAGGTACCTGGTTGCTGTGGTCCAGTTTATTATAGCAACCAATTAATGGTTTGAATAGGAGATGCCAGGATCAGATAGAGAATTCTATCCCCAATCCAGCTATCATTGACAAAGACTTGGACCTGCTGGGGATGCTGGGACCTGTAGTCCAAAACCTTATATATATATCTATACATATATTACTGTGTCTTACAAGAATGGGCAATAAAGAGTAGATTATCACAGCTGGACCTTCATTATAGCATTGGATTATACAAGGAATATTTATTCTATGATATATAAACACCAGGGGAGACAGGACAGAAAAGTCTCTGAACGGAGAGTGGGAATTTGGGGATAAGGTTTTGGGTTTCTAGGCAATAATTAAAGGGGAACAAGGCAGATAACTGCTTTCAATTCCCTTTGCACAGAACTGTATGACCATAGTTTTCCTTTCTTTAAATTAACTTTTAGTATGATGTAGAGAGGGATATTCCGACGCAGCTGGTTTTCATTTTTTATTATTTGTGGTTTTTTGAGTTATTTAGCTTTTTATTCAGCAGCTCTCCAGTTTGCAATTTCTGCATTCTGGTAGCTAGGGTACAAATGACCATAGCAACCATGCATTTAATTGAATAAGAGACTGGAATATGAATAGGAGAGGCTTGAATAGAAAGATGAGCAATAAAAAGTAGCAATAACAATACATTTGTAGCTTTAAAGAACATTTGTGTTTAGATGGGGTCAGTGACCCCCCATTTGAAAGCTGCAAAGAGTCAGAAGAAAAAGGCAAACAATCAAAAAACTATATAAAAAAAAATAATGCCAATTGAAAAGTGGCTTAGAACTATCCATTCTATAACAGATTAAAGGTTAAAGGCAAACTTTAACAAATATTGGAAACGTTGCAAAGGAAAAGAAATAGCTGGGAATAACCGCGCTGATAAGTACAACTGTCAGCAACTGTTGCCGTGGTGAAGCGACAGGCAGAGAATAAAGGAAGTTGTAGCAAGTTATAGTTGTACTGGATACATTGTAGCAAAGAAGGGAACAAGGATTCGGCTGAAACCATAGACAGTTTTGACACTTTCTCTTGCCTTTCTCAGGGGCTAGAGGTCTGACAGCTCTTAAAGGCAACACATTCCAACTCTGGCCACTTGTCAGCACCTGACACCAGCTCTATTCTCTGATTGGTCTGACTCCCCCCCCCCCTAATTCCCAGTTCTCTTCCCCACTGCCGTCCCTGATTCCTCTTATGGGAATGAAGCTGGCACCGTGCCAGGTAGAACCCATGTAAGAGGACAGGGGAGACCTTCATCCTGAGAATCCATCACTTCCCTCACTCGCACAGGGGATAAAGATCTGTTGCTTTAATGCAGAAAGGGCTTATATTAACCAGACGCATGAGTTTGTCATGGGTAATAAAGTGATTGGCCTGGGCCACACATAGGCTGGTATTAAGTTCTGTCCTCTGGATGTAGATGTACCGCATACAAACACCCTCATAGTTTACCCAATAAGGACCATACATTTCAGATTCTCAATCCTCACGTTTATATGTCGTACATCACCCGGTGTTGCGCCATCCCAGTGAAATATGGGCACCGAGTCCCAGAGCTGATGTATACACCGAGCTAGAAATCCCACAAACCTCAGACAATCCCACATTCATTTATAAACCCCTAATGTAAATGCCCGCAACCCAGAAACTTGCATTTATTAGATATTACCCTGATTCTCAATCAATCTCTCTCTCTCTCTATATATATATATATCAGTGCTGTCAGATTCTCTAAACAACCAATCACACAGGAGCTATGTCTGGCTGTATCTTTATCTTCTAATATGTCGTTCTTTCTTTCTCTTTCTTTCTTTCTTTCTTTCTTTCTTTCTTTCTCTTTCTTATTTTCTTTCTTTCTCTTTCTTTCTTTCTCTTTCTTTCTTTCTTTCTCTCTTTCTTTCTTTCTTTCTTACTCTTTCTTTCTTTCTCTCTCTTTCTTTCTTTCTTTCTTTCTTTCTTTCTCTTTCTTTCTTTCTTTCTTTCTTTCGTCTGTCTATCTGTTTGTTTGTCCATCTGCCTATCTATCTATGTATCCATCTGTCTGTGTTTGTCTATCTATCCATCCATCTATCTAACTATCTGTTTGTCCATTTGTCTATCTATGTATCCATCTATCTTTCTGTGTTTCTCTGTCTGTCTATTTCTCTATCTATCTATCTGTCTGTCTGTCTGTCTGTCCGTCTATCTATCTATCTATCTATCTGTATATCTATGTATCCATCTATCTGTCCGTCTGTGTTTGTTTGTCTGTCTATCTATCTGTCTGTCTATCTACTTATCTATCTATTTTTCTGTCTGTTTGTCCATTTGTCTATCTATGTATCTATATTTCTGTGTTTGTCTGTCTGTCTGTCTATTTATCTGTCTATCTGTCTGTATATCTGTCTGTCTGTCTGTCTGTCTATCTGTTTGTCCATTTGTCTATTTATCTATATATCTATCTGTCTGTGTTTGTCAATAAATCTATCTAGCTGTCTGTCTGTCTGTCCATCTATCTATATATCTATTTATCCATCTATCTGTCGGTCTGTGTTTTTTTGCCTGTCTGTCTGTCTATCTATTATCTATCTATCTAATCTATCTATCCATTTATCATCTATCCATCAATCGTCTATCTATCTATCTATCTATCTATCTGTCTGTCTGTCTATCATCTATCTATCTAATCTATCCATCAATCATCTATCTATCTATCTATCCATCTAGATATCTATTTGTCTGTCTGTTTGCCCATCTATATATATATCCATCTGTCTGTCTGTGTTTGTCTATCTATCTATCTATCTATCTATCTATCTATCTGTCTGTTTTTCTGTCTATCTATCCATCAATAATCTATCCATCAATCATCTATCTGTTTGTCTGTCTGTCTGTCTATCTATCTATCTGTCTTTCAATCTATTTGTCTGTCTATGAATCTATCTACAAGACATGACACATTTAGTTGCCCAATATTACCAAAAACTTGCCCCAGTTCTTCTCTGCAGGTCTTTGTTCTGTTTAGCCATTCACATCCCCGGCCAGACCCAAACACCTGCCCCTGTATCTTAAAGATAAAGTATCTCTTACCTGTAAAGTCACAACAAGTCCAGCAGTGAAGAAGTAAATATAAGAAAGTAGGATCCCTCCAAGTTCCCTCCAAGGACAAGAACCTGCTGTTCTGACTGCTGAGAAGCAATGTGGATCACTCATAGGGCTGTGCCATTATATATAAGAGCAAGAAAGGAAAGGTGTGTCATTTTGGGGAAGTCAGGTGGGTGGGATAAGGCATCTGGTTGGACAGATATATTTATAGTGGGAGGGGCCAATGCTGGAAGACCCCCAAACACTGCTGAGAGTTATCTTTTTACATATCTTATTGGCATTTAGCAACAGATGGAGAACAACTCTCGGGGGGAGACTATGCTTCAACCAACTTCCTCTAATAACATTTCCATCACTATCACCAACATTACCATCACCATTGTCCAATCAGCTTTCTCCAGCCAGGACTTTCCATATCAACCCTTCCAAAGGACACCCCTAATCTATAAATGCAGAGCAGCACCCAGGGGCACCCAATATGCACCTTTGCATGATCATTGAGTTTCAGTGGTGCTACACTGTGTTAATTGGGCTCATATAGAGAACAAACAGTAGGACCAGGGTAGTGTCCAAAATGAACTCAACATTTAGCAACCCATACCAAGAATCAACCAATCAGAACGTTAGTCTTACTGCACTTCACCAATCAGAGACACAGCACCACATAATCACTCCAGTCTATAATACCAATGTTACCCCAATATATAATGGCACCCCTAACTCGGTACAGTGACCCCCTCTATGAAATGGCACATTTAACCAAGTATTCAGTTTCACCACTATATAATGACACATGATCACCCCAATATTAAACAATGACCCCCAGTATTGTACAGTGACCCCCAGTATTGTACAGAGACCCCCAGTATTGTACAGAGACCCCCAGTATTGTACAGAGACAACCAATATTATACAGTGACCCCCAGTATTGTACAGAGACAACACAGCCTGTACCATAGTAGAGGTAACATAACATAAAACGTCATTCTGCCTAAATCTGTTTTAACACATAAAGGGTTAAACTGGGACCCCAACAAGTAAGATTGGACGGTGGAGAAATCAGCATCACCTGATTGTATTCCAGCAACAGACGGAGCTGCTTCCCTGGACCCCCCATGATACTAGGGCAGCGGCAGATCTGTTATCTCTTTATTATATAAGAGGCAGACGGTGACACTCCCAGGCCCCTGTGTCCGGCTTACAACACTCTCTGTGCTTAGTATGTTACACATGGAGCTACTCTAAGCAGCTTTTCAGTTGGTCTCTATATTTATTACTTTCTGAACTATTAAGCTGCTTAGACTGGTCTGCAGCTGAAATGACATCTGGTTGGCTAGTTCACTGACCCTGGTAACCCCCCCAAAAAAAGACAAAGACTGACTCTGAGACTATTGATATAATACCGTGTGAATTCATTGATGAACTAACACCTTCACTAACTATAGAGGGGTCTTGTGATGCACTTGCTCCTGGGATCAATATGGGGGGGTCCTGGTAAAGGTGCCAGCATGACCCAAACGTAGGGATGCACCGGATCCACTGTTTTGGATTCCAAATCCCAATAGCATATGCAAATTAGGGGTGACAAAAAAATCACGCAATTTCCCTCCCCACCACTAATTTGCATATGCAGATTCGGTTCGGCCAGGCAGACGGATTCAGCCGAATCCTGCTGAAAAAGGCTGAATCCTAACCGAATCCTGGACTCAGTGCATCCCTACCCAAAATGTTGTCAGAATTACTGTCTACATTTGAGCCAATGAATCACTTTGTGCCATCACAGTAACGAATCAGTGTGCTGCAGCTATTTTACACTCAGTATTGGGGAGTCGGGGAGTAACTAACTCAGAGTTAGAGAGAAGAAAAGCAGGAAGT
>JAMBMQ010000020.1:1099256-1124882 GCA_024363595.1 Xenopus borealis | reverse complement strand
GGTAAGGGTTGTTTTAAAGGAAATAAGGTCATTAGAGTCAGAAAAAGAAGGCAAATAGTTCACGCACTCTAAAAAAATAAAATAAAATAATGAAGACCAATTGAAAGATTGCTCAGAATTGGCCAATTTATAACATGCTGAAAGTTAATATAAAAGTGAACCACCCATTTAAGGTCTGTCCAATTTTTGGACCAAATGCAGAAAAAGGCAGATTTGGTATGTGGGTAGTTTATACTTTCTACCGCACTCTGCCTAAGACATCTCGAACAATGTCAAGAGCATTTTGGATCCGGGCTGGCTTCCCAAGTGTTTTTGAACGAGTGAGCGGGTCTGAGACAGGTTTGGCCTCCTTCTGTAAAATTGCACACGACTTCAATGGCGTCCGAGGAACAGCCTATATTTGGATCGATCCAATAAAAAACAAAGCCTGTAAAAAAAAATCTTGTTAAGTTGACCGTTTTTTATTCCAAAAGTAAGGCGTAATTTGCAGATCCCTGTCATTCACCGTCTCCCGTTTTCTGTCGGCAGTCGATCAAATCTCCGCAGATGCGAGCTGCGTTATCCCTCGTCCCGAGCGGGTTTTTGATGCTCTGGATGAGGCTACTGAGGCAGTGTAGGGTCTTAAATAGATCCGATCCACTGTCCCCCATCATGTAGTTGGTACTCCGATAGGACTGCAACAAAATGAAGGCAAAGCTTAGGAGAGGTTTGGGATGTACAATTGTGTTTGGATGTTAAAGGGCTTGTTGCGCTTACAACACTTTTTTCTATTTAGTTGGTTTCAGATTGTTCACCAGAAACCTAATTTTTTTCCAATTTCCTTTTACAGGTGACAATTTTGCAAATACTGAAGCGTCAAAAAAATATTTGGTGTACTCTGCAAACCACCTCATATAAGTGACGAGAATGAAGGCCAGCTACTTGTTGGCTTCACAGCTAGGTCAAGTTCTTATTATGGTGAGTTCAATTATTCAGACATTTACTGGGCTAATGGGGTTGCCAAGAGGAAAAAATCCAGCAGATTTCTAACTATGCAGTATGGTGGATGGCTGCTGGTAAAGGTGGGCAGTATGATGGATGGCTGCTGGTCCAGGTACAGGGGGCAGTATAGTGGATGGCTGCTGGTACGGGGGGGGACAGGATGATGGATGGCTACTCATACTTGCTGGTACAGGGGGCAGTATGATGGCTATGGGTAGACTGTCCAGGTTGGGGGTTGTTTTTTCCGGAAACAAGGATGCTTGCGAAGGGACATGATTACACTTTACATTAGAGGACATGATAGACAGTGAGGTTGTGGAATGCACTGCCGGGTGATGTTGTGATGGCTCATTCTGTTGATGCTTTTAAAAGGGGCTTGGATGATTTTTTTGGACAGACATAATATCAAAGGCTATTTTGATACTAAACTCTACAGCTAGTATAGCTATGGGCATATACGGTTTGTTTATTTTTGATTTTGGAAAAAGTGTCCAATGAAAAAAGGCTGGGGAATCTGAAAACAAAGTGACTCTTTATTCTAGATCATTGTGTGATATGGCAAATAAAGAACCCACATTTGTTACTCCTGAATGTTACAGAGGAGTTGTATGACCATATAAAAGCATAAGGCCAAAGGCCAAGAGTTTTTATCCAGGTCATGGAACGCCGAGGTGACTTGTAATATCCTTATGTTTTTCAACAGGGGGTACTTTATTGGAATACACAAGTGTCAGTGAGTCATGTGACAGAAATGACATCACTAAGCTCCAATTTATACTGATGGCATCACTAAGCGGATATATATTTGTCTACTGCACATGTTCACATCATTTGATACGATGGGAAAAGGAGAGGGTGGACGTTAATTTTAATTATTTTTACTTGATTTGCACACATTCAAGTTTATAGGAGCGATTTTGTAACTGAATCCATGCCATGTATTTTGAAGGGGCACATGTCATTGTTTGTTAGTGCTGGGTTTTAAGGGTTTGTTCACCTTCCAACATTTTTTTTTTAGCCTAGTTGGTTTCAGATACTGTAGTTCACTAGAAATAGACTTTTTCCAGTGACTTTGTATTTTCTTTGTGTATTCAGTAGAAATAAAAACTATTTCCAACTACTTTCTACGTGTGACCGCTTTTCTAAGTGTAATTTTCACCTTTCTAAAGCAGAATGAGGGGGGGGGGGTTCTCCAACTCTCTAAACGGATACATTTAGTGGATCAATTTCCAATCTTTGTCCCTGCTGAGCAGAATCCCTGAGTTTCATTATAATGTGGGAATAGATACAATAGTTGTGAATATTTCTGAAATTTGCACAATGATAACCATTTAGAGTCTGTGTCTGAATCACTGAGCTGCCAGACTGAAACACCAAAGACAATTCTTTGATTTTGGAAAAACTGTTTAAAAAGGAAAAATCATTGAAAAATAAGTCTCTCCTGGGAACAATCTGAAAGCACTTTGAAAACGTATTTCAAAGGTGAAAACCCCTTTGAATGTATAGTGTTGATCATAGTATGAAATAATGAATAAAGAGCCCCTTTTTGTCAAATTAAAGGATATTCTAAGTGACTGAGGAGTTGCACGACTATATAAATGTTGGAGGCCGAAGGCTGAGTGTTTTTATACAGGTCATGGAACTCTGAGGTGACTTGTAATATCTTCAACAGAAGGTACTTGATTTATTAGTCTACCCAAGTTTCAGTGAGTCACGTGACAGAAATGACATCACTAAGTTCTGATTCTAACCGATGACATCGCTTAGTACCGTTTATAAAGAAAATAATTTTGCAGGATATTCACATCACAAAGGTGTCATGGGATACAGAAAGACAAGCTCTAAAGTCTAGTTTCATTAGATACGATGGGGACTAGAGGGGTGAGAAGTTAGATATGTTTTGACTTGAATTAAACCAATCCAAGTTAATAGGAACAATTTGTCACATAATGGTATAGGTGCGACGGGGTATTTGACTTTTAATAGGAAACTTTGGCGCCATGTAAAGCGAGGGTTCGGTGTCCAGTTCTGGCACTCCGACGTCCAATTTGACGATGCCTCATTAATTTGTCGGCCCAGCAGTTCGGGACCCGTGTTTTACAGTGATTCATTTTTTAACTTTGGCCCTGCTGAGCAGAAGCCCTGCGTTTCATTCAAATAGTTACAATAGTTTGATTTGAGGAAAACTTTGCATTTGTGTGGGTGCACTTTGCATTTGTGTGGGTGGGTTGTTCATTCAGTTGGTCGCTCTTTAGATACTTTTTGCACAAAGGCCTTGGTATGTTTGATAAAGGGGCTTGTCCCGAAACATCGCACGCCTGCATGAAATAAACTGCAAAGGGGAACCCTGCATTCCTTGCCTCGAATGCCAGTGCATCCCATTTGTAATATGTGCCTTAAGTCTACTACTTGGTTCGCATCCTTGGATAGGATGGGAAATAGAGAGGGTAGAAGTGGTTTCTTTCTTTTGCTCAGTTGCCGACGGGGGGAAGGGGGTTTTAGCACCGGAGGGGTTGACTTCCCATTTAAAGTGTGAGTTCACTTTGTAACACTTTTTCTAGTTCAGTTACTTTCAGATAGTTCACCAGAATTGCCAATAAGTTTCAATTTTTTTTACACGTGAACGTTTTGATAATACTGAAGCGTAAAGTCCAATGAATCATCTTTCCCAAGTAGCTTCCATTCAACTAGTTACAATAGTTTGTAATCCAGAGATGCGGTGGAAAACGGTATCGACTCAATGTTGCCGAATGGTAAGGTTTCGAGCCTGCGCTTGAATGAAGGAGCTGCCAGACTCAAACACCAGAGACGTTCCACTTTGAGTTTTGATACACAGTATAAACTGGAAAGTGATATAAAATAAAATCAATTTTTTTAAAAATGGCAAAAAGTGTTTGGAAGGCAAACATCTCCTTTGAATATATATGAATAAAGAACCCCCTTTTGTCAAAGGATCTTAAAAATTACCGATGAATTTCCTGACCATAGAGAGCATGAGGCCTTCTGACACATGATAGCCATGTGTCAGAAATGACATCACTAAGCTCCCATTCTAACAGATGACATCACTAAGCATAGTTTCTAAGGATCTTATTTGCAGGATATTTTGTGTTTTCTCGGATACTAATGTCACGGGATGCAGAAAGACAACCGTGGTGGACATTTGTAATGTATGGATAGGTACGTGCCTAAAGTCTACTTTGTAGTTCACATCATTGCTACGATGTGGAATAGAGAGCGGAGAAGTGAATTTGAATAGTTTTGACTTGCTTTGCGCCTATCCAAGTTTCTAGGATCCATTGTGTCACAAAATCAATGCCACGCATTTGAAGGGCTACTGAATTTGCAAACAAATTTGCAGCATCAGTTAGATGCCGTATTCTCTAATACGGCATTTTTCAACATATGTCTTTTTTTGGATTTGTTTATTGCTTCCCACACTTTTTTGTTCAGTTCAGCTGGTTTCAGAGAGTTCACCAGTCATTTCTTCCAATGACTTTGTGTGTCGCAGACTCTGTGAAGTGTTGTAAGTTTTTCCATTGAGTTGATTCATTTGTGATTGGGTCAAAAATGGAAAGAATCATCTGAACCCTTTTGAAAAGAAAACAAAAAGTGTTTGGAAGGTGAACTACCCCTTTGACTATAAACAGAGTAGATTGTTGTATGTGATAATAAAGACGAATGTCAGTGGATACAGAAAGACAACAATTTTGCCTAATGTCTACTGTGTGGGTGGCCTCATTTGGTAGAATGGGAAACGCAGAGGGTGCGTATGAATTGGAATGGTTTTGACTTGATTTGTCTGAACTGAAGGTACCAGGAACACATTTGTCACTGAATCAATGTTACATTTGAAGGGCTACTTGAATTAAAAGTGAACTTTTTGCATCATGTTTTTTTTCTTCCTCACTTTTTGTCGTTTTTTTTGCTGGGCTTAAAGGCTTTGTTGATCTTCCCACCCCATTTCTCTATTAATTTGGCTTTGCTAGAAATAAAAATTGTTTCCACTGACTTTGTCGTTTCTACTTGTGATTGTTTTGCTAATATCGAAGCCTAAAATGTCATTTATCTTTGAAAGCAGTTCTGGTGGCAGGGTCACAGACTATGTCATGTGTTTGAAATGGAACCATTTGTTATCTTTGTTCTGCTGAGCCAAATGTAAAATCAAAATTTTTTTTTAAATGTGTTTGTATACAATGAAAAATAAACACCAAGACAAATTCAGCTTTTAAATAGCAAAGCCTTTATTAAGAAATAACTTACTGAAACTTCACTTCCTGTCCTCTTCAGAAAAGGCGACCATCGATGCTGCAGGGCTGGATTTCTCCTCCCTGGCTGGATTCTGAATTGAAGAGGGAAGAGGATGGAGCGTGACGGCAGATTTGCAGCAGTTCTGCTCAGTTCTCAGGGCTGGGGAGCTCCATGGAATTGGGGGGGGGGGGGTTGCCTGAGCTTCTGTGCCTGTATGAGAGCTCCCTTGCGCTTCTCCATGTCCACGGGGACATGCTGTGCTTCCCAGAGGGGGATGTTTGTGTTAGTAAAGGCAGGAGCCATTACATAAGCGCACGGGAGCTCCCATACAAATGTGCGTAGATTGTGTTGGTCAGGTGTCGCGCTCAGGCAACCCTCCAATTCCACGGAGCTCCTCAGCCTTGAGAAGTGAGCCAAACTGCTGCAAATCTGCCGTCACGCTCCATCCTCTTCTCTCTTCAATGCAGAATCCAGCAAGGGAGGAGAAATCCAGGGCTTCAGCATCAATGGTCGCCATGTTGTCTTTTCTGAAGAGGACAAGAAGTGGAGTTTCAGTTAGTTAATTTTTACTAAAGTCTTTACTATTTCAAAGTTTAATTTGTCTTGGTGTTTATTTTTCATTGTTTACTAAGGAATTTTTAAAAAAAATGTTTTGATGTTACTTTTCCTTTAAAGGGGTTGTTTACCTGCCAAATCTTTTTTTCAGTTGGTTTCAGAGAGTGAACCAGATGTTTACCAATGACTTTCTATTTTGTTTTTGTGACTGTTCTCTTAATATTGAAGTGTAAAGTCTAATGTTTCATCTTCTAAAGCAGCTCAGGGGTGGGGGGAGGTTGGCAGACTCTGTAGTGATGCAAATTTAGTTGATAGTTTTTAGTTGATTCATTTCATATATTTGCCCCAGAATCCCTGAGTTTCATTACAGGCAGCTGTTTGAATTGATCTAATAGTTGCTAATACTCCAGAGATGCTGATGAGAAACTGTAATGCCTGCCGTCAAACGTCGGCGCATAAATACTGGCGCACGTCAAGTCAGACGTCCATGCCGTAATGGATGGCCTAAGGCCTGATCTTGGAAGCTAAGCAGGGCCAGGCCTGGTTAGTACCTGGTAATTATAGATTTATGCAACAAATTTTTATTTAACCGTTTGGTTTGAGTTACCCTTCACCATTCCATAATTAAATAGTATAAATTACCACTGATTACTTAAAATGCACTATTTAAATTCGTAAGTTCATCACTTAAATTCATAGTTAATCAGATATTCAAGTTGTTTAAATTCGGAAGTTCATAGTTTTAATCCATAAGTACTCAAAAAAATTTTTTTGATCATGAGCGTTTGTTCCAAAATTCATTTCACCAGTTTATAAATAGAAAGGCAATAATACTTAGTTCATCTGTTAAAAAACACAAGCACGGAAGAGGAGCTTGTTATAATAAATTATCCAGGCTTTGTGAGATAAAACACGCCAAATCAGAGAGTTATAGTGTTGGCCATTTGTGCAGCCTGCAGCTCTATATTAATCACTTTGAGGCGCGCTGATTTAACAGATCCGGTATAACTGGTTACATTGTTTCTAACGTAAGGCAATGAAACAAAACAGTTTCCAGTCTCGGGAAGATCAGAGGCACTTAATCAGACAGGTTACAAAGTAAAGTAACAATCCCGCTGTGGGCAGTGTTCAGATATAAATCGAAGCAAACCTTGCCGTCATTGCTACAGCTTCAGTAAAGCCGCGATATTGTCCCAGGCCACTTCAACTTTGTACTGAGCCGGTTTAGATGTGCTACATGCGCTTTTCCTTTTAATTTTCGGCAACCATTTGTAAGTACTGGTATAACATAGATTTATACTCATCTGCCTCCAGTGTTTTGGTCAGTCCGCCGGATTTCTGCCATCAAGTAGATGTGGTTTTCAAATAGCGTGTTGGGAACGCGTTCCTCTTTGTCATATCTCAATGATATAATAGCCTTTTTTTCGCCAGATCCAATGTGACAAGCCATGCTCTCCACTCTCTCAACCGTGTTTGGCTAAGTAATCAGTGGTAATTTATACTATTTAATTATGGAATGGTGAAGGGTAACTCAAACCAAACGGTTAAATAAAAATTTGTTGCATAAATCTATAATTACTGAGTGAAATTTGAGATTCTTTTTTCGTTCTATTGATTTGTATTGCTTAGTCTCATGCACCGTCAGCTACTGCTGGCTTTGTAATTACTCTAAATTGCATCTGTGTGCACAGCCATTTAATATATACTGGTTAGTACCTGGATGGAAGACCGCCTGGGAATACCAGGTGTTGTAGGTTTTTTTTTATACACCAGTACACTTAGGTGTTATGACATCTAATTTGGGCGCCTAGCTTCCTATTGGTTCCTGATGTGTCTGTCTTCCTCAGCCTGCTCCTGATTGGTTCCTGTTCCCTTAAATACCTTCCTCTTCCTCCTCACTTTGCCCAAGCTGGCTTCAGTTCCTACTGTTCCTGCTAAAGCCTTGTTTGTCTGAGTTTCCTGGTTTTGACCCTCTGCCTGTTTTCCTGACTTCTGAACCTTCGCTGCCTGAAACCAACCTCTGCCTGCAATTGACTACTCCTTATCCTGACCCCTTGGTACTTCGCTTCTCTTCAACCGTCTTCTGGAACCGACCTTTGCCTGCACCTGACTACGCCTTGCCTGATTCCTTGATACCTCGCTCCTGGTAACTCGCCTGACTTCTCTACTACCTCCGCAGCAGAAAGCCCGGGGCCCCAAAAGGGCGTTGGTGAATACCGGAGCCGTAGAGGGGTTCCTGTTACCACCGGTTCTCCTGGATCAGCTACCCTCCTTCGGGATCCGAGGTAAACAGATTGTTACAGAAATGTTGCCAAATTTTATCCGCAACTTTGTTTTAGACAAAACTATCCAAAATGGTAGATCTTTGAATAAAGTTGCAATTTCAGGGAGTCTGAAAACAACTGAAGTGAAATATGACTGAAGATTTTCATTCATCCAGGTCATGGTATATCATATATAAGTAATTCTTAAATAACAATTGGACTTGCTGAGTAATCCTTGAAGACGTTTCACAGATTATTTTGAAATACCTCCACCTACACGTTGGAACTTCATTCATCTTTCTTTCTTTACATTAGAATACAATGATCTAGAATAGAGTTTCAAAGGACTTGGTCACCTTTCAAAAAAAAATTTCACTTCAGTTTATCTAATATAAGTAATTCTAAAAAAAAAAACCCAACTGGACTTGCTGTGTAATCTTTGAAGACGTTTCACTACTCATCCGAGCAGCTTCTTCTGTTCAACTGACATGGGAAGTTCTTGGCATATAAACTCTTCCACTAATCAATCACAATGGCACATTGTAACTCTTCAAAGAGGTTACATCTGAAGTTTACAGAGGTGTTGATTCTGTGTAGTTACTGTGATGGGATTACCAATGTGTCATGCAACTCATAGGGGCAAATTTACCATTATTTCCCCAAAAAAATTTGTTTCTACTCGATATTCGATTAGCATTCGATTTTCGAATGTTAATCGAATAGTTCTAGGCTACCTTTTATTTGATATTCAATCATTCGACGATCGAATACAGATCTATTCGATGAGTCGAATAAATCAATCGACTGAACGAATAAATCATTCGACTGAACGAATGATTCGTACGATTTTAACGACTGAAGACTTCGATCCTTCGAATCCTATTCGATCAGGACTTATATTGCAATTTGGTAGGTCCAATCAAAGTAGGCAATCGAATAAACTTTAAAATTAAAATCCTTCGCTGGTTGAATGATCGAATGTATTCGATCGTTCGACCATTACCTATTCGATGATCGAATATGCCAAAATTCACATATTCGCGAAAAATTCCTATGTTCGAAATTCAATCTAATTCGTTTGAACTTTGAATCCTTCATGTGAATTTTGTAAATTGGCCCCCTAGACACAGGTGTTACTTGTGAGAGTTGCATGAATGCATGTGTGATGTGTTCTGAAACCATCGGGGTACAGATGTGAAAACCGCATTGTATGTAGCAGACAGGTGGTGTCGAAGGCCCCTGCCTCTATTCAGGGATGGTTTTTCCACCTAGGAGAGAGAACTCTACAGGACAAGACTCAGCTGTCTTTCTACACCTTACACATCTATTCATGCATCTCTCACATGTAACACCTGTGTCTAGGAGTTGCATGACACATTGGTAATCCCATCACAGTAACTACACAGACTCAACACCTCTGTAAACTTCAGATGTCACCTCTTTGAGGAGTTACAATGTACCATTGTGATTGGATTAGTGGAAGAGTTTATATGCAGACAACTTCCGATGCTAGTCAGTTGAACTGAAGAATCTGCTCGGATGAGTAGTGAAAAGTCTTGAAGGATTACTCAGCAAGTCCAGATGTTTTTTTTTGTTTTGGAATTACTTATATTAGATAAACTGAAGTTTTTTTTTTTGGAAGGTGACCAAGTCCTTTGAATGTCTATTGTATTCTAATGTGAAGAAAGAAAGATGAACGAAGTTCCATCATGTATGTGGAGGTATTTGAAAATAATGTGTTGTTTTTTTGCATATTTAAATCTTCTTTTGTTTCTTGCAGGGGGCGGGGGTTGGTTTGTTCACATTTTGTTCTGAGCTCAGTTGGTTTCTGATAGTTGAGTAGAAATCAAGTTTACATTATTATTCTTATTAACATTATTACAACTGTTATTTCTCTATCGTCCCTTGGCAGCACAGGTACCAAAGGGTTAATGTTGTCTTCCCTTTAGGAGGCGGGATGACAGGAAAAAGCTGTAGGGCTACTCCTCCTCTGCCCGACATTAGCCCTTCCCTTATAATTTTTTTGTTATCCTGCTTCTAAGGAGGTAAGCCATTTTTCTTTTCGGTCTCTTTCTATGTAACTAAACTGACTGAAGGAGGATGGATTTGCAACTTCAGGTATGCTTCTGTGCTACCTACTTCCACTCCACAGTCACTAGTGAGAATAACAGACTGATTGTCGCAATATACCTAAGAAGTCATGCCTCAGCGCTGACAAGAAAGGGGATACACGTCATGCCTCAGTGCTAACAAGAAAGGGGACACATAAGAGTTAATCCCACTACTGAGTCGAGGGAGATTAAAAAAAATAAATAAAAAGTCATGCTTCAGCGCTGACATAGTTACAGCACACAAAAGGCTAAAATGCCTATTGCAGCCCAGGACGGCGCAGAGGCCTTACTAAGGTATGCTAACGCGCTACCAAGGAGACTAGAACCACGACTACAAGAGACACTTGGGGAAGGTATGCCTTGCGCTACCTTAAGATTTTTTCAAGTTTTGCGTCTAATCTACTCTCGCGCCTAAACAATGCCGGCAAGGACAAGCGTGCAGCACAGTGACGTCACTGATGCGCCGCACTGTTCGTGCCTTACAGAGCCGAGGCAAGCTCATTCCAGCGTGACTAAGAAACTTTCTGGCTCAGCTCCTCTTTGACCCGGCAAAGGCTCTCCCTGGCTACCCACCTAGTTCAACTAACAAGGTAGTGTCATACTATATTGTTTGTCCCTTACACCTGTCGCTTATACGCCATTATGGATGGGGGAGACTACTTTCAATCGGGAGAAACACCCCAGACACCTACCAGTGTCCAGAGCAACAAAGCCAAGCCGGCAGAAACTTCCCCACCTCACAACAACCCATCACCGACAGAGATGCCAGAACGGCTCAAAGATTTTCAGTCATCCTTCCTAGTAATGACAGCTTCTATTGAAAAGTTAGCAGCAGCAACCGTATGTAAACATCAACCTGCCAGCGCTATCTCGCGTAGCAACAACCCCAGCATGTCAGAAACAGGTCCAGAAGCATCAGATGAGGATCCCTCACTTGATGTCAATGATAATGATTATGATTCAGATCAAACAGAGGTTACTTCAGATCCACCAAGAAAATCACAGTCTGAAGCGGTAGATGCTCTACTGGCGGATATGTTCCTCACCCTAGGCATACAGAAGGAAACCAAAAAAAATCATAAAACCGAAAATCTGTTAAAGAACATTTTTACATCCTCAACTTGCGTATCCCGTACTCAAACCCTGTGGACCCAAGAATCCATGCTGGCCATTTCAGATGAGGACTTGCCATTCCACCTGTCTAAGATGCGAAATGCAATACATTATCTATGTGACGCTTCCATGGACACATTTCAATTACTCGCCAAATCATCAGCATTCTCAATAGCAGCTCGGAGAGCTCTGTGGCTAAAGCCATGGAACGCAGACCCTGCTTCCAAAAAGAGTCTAGTGATCCTACCATTTACAGGAACCACGCTTTTCGGCAGTGAACTGGATACTTTAATCTCCAAGATCTCAGGGGTAAAAAAAAAAATTTCTACCCCAACGCTCCTTTCGACCCTCGTATAACAGACGGTTCACACAAAATTATCCACGGAATGCAAGAAATTCCGCAACATCCAATCCTAAGGGGTTTCGGGGCCCGGGAAGACTTCATGGAACTCCCAGCGATGCCCAACCAAATCAGTCGCAGACAAACAGGACTCCTGAGTCCTTAGCCGCCTCTACCCCTCAGGAGACGGTCGGGGGACGTCTCCGTCTTTTCAAAGAGGCATGGCTTACTCATACTTGCGACAAGTGGGTACACAGAGTTCTAACTCTAGGGTACGAACCATTTTTCCACCAACCAGCTTCCTAATATCTAGAATCACCAGGCAACACAAACAAAAGGTCAGCCTTCTTCGCCAACATCCAAGAATCCAAGTCATCATACCTGTACCAGTACCTCAAAGCAACCAAGGTTTCTACTCAAACCTTTTCATGGTACCCAAAAAGGACGGTTCCCTACGTCCTCTCTTAGACTTAAAGAAACTCAATCAATTTCTCCAAACACCTACCTTCAAGATGGAATCTCTTAGAGCAGTCATAGCCAACGTAGAACACAGTTTTCTTTACGTCAATAGATCTCAGGGATGTTTATCTACACATTCCCATACGCCCACATTACCAAAAAAATCTTGCCTTAGCCACCGAAATATCTACGTTTCGCCTTACCCGAGCGCTCATTTTCACCTGCCGAATCCATCGTTTTTTTGGGGGCGCTTTTCAATTCCTAGAAACATTGAGTATTCCTCACTCCAGAAAAGATCTACAAACTCATCAATGCAGCTCAAACAGTCATACACAAGGCAGACATCTCGATAAGAAACGGGATGCACCTATTGGGACTGATGACCGCGTCCATAGACCTTGTTCCACATGAGGCATCTCCAACTGGAACTTCTTTGAAAATGGAACAGATCGCCCTCATCACTAGAGAACAGAATCTCCCTTTGCCATCCTTCCAAACAATCCCTACTTTGGTTGACAAAGCCCAAGAATCTCTCCAAAGGACACCCGCGCTCCATCCAAAACGTCCTCACTGTCACCGCAGATGCCAGCCTCTGTTCAAGAGGCAAAGTTCTACAAGCGCCAGTTTAAGAGTCTCCTCCTACATAAGGCATAACTCTAACTCTAATAACAGTTAAGCTTCTGGCTCTCTTCTTCTTCTTAAGGCATACCCATCTGCTTTGGGACGGAACCCTTTGGTACCTGTGCTGCCAAGGGACGATAGAGAAAATGGGATTTGTGTACCGATAAATCCATTTCTCGTATTCCCGAAAAGGCAGCACAGGATGTTCCCACCCTGAGCACTACTAACTTTTATTCTATGCTTGATAACAATAACTGCTAAGGGATGGGCTAATGTCGGGAAGAGGAGGAGCAGCCCTACAGCTTTTTCCTGTCATCCTGCTTCCTAAAGGGAAGACGACATTAACCCTTTGGTACCTGTGCTGCCTTTTCGGGACTATGAGAAATTGATTTATCGGTGAGTACACAAATCCCATTTTTTCAGCTTTCTAAAGTGGTTCTTGGGGGGGCGATGAATCTCTAAATTGCTTTAAACGGATACATTTAGTGGATCTCTGTCTTATCTGTGTTCCTGTTGAGAATCCCTGAATTTCCTGATAATGTTTGAATTGATACAATTGTTGTTCATATTTTTAGAGATGCTGCAGAAAAATGTATCCAGTAGAAGTGTTTTGAGTTTGCATCTGAATGACTGAGCTGCCAGACTGAAACTGCAGAGCTTTCAATGTCACGGGATACAGAAAAACAACCGTCGTGGACATTTCTGTGGATAGGTAAGTGCCTGAAATTTACTGTGTGGTTGACATCATTTGATAAGATGGGGACTAGCGAGGGAAGACGTCAGATATGGTTTGACTTGAATTGCACAAATCCAATTTGTAAATGAATAGGATACATTTCGGCGCCATGCAGCTGGAGGGTTCCTAAAATAATCCGTTTTTTCTCTCCATGTTTTTTTTTAGTTTTGACACTTTTTTTCACTGTTGGTTTCAGATGAGTTCACTTGAAATACATTTTCCAATGACTTTGTACGTGTGACCGTTTTGCCAATAGCAAAGAGTACATTTTGATTAACGAATTTCACTCTCTCCAAACTGTTAAAAATGGAGACATTGAGCAGATCCCTTTCTTCTCTTTGTCCCTGCTAAGCGCAATTTCTGAATTCCATTAAAGGGATTGTTCACTTTCCAGCACTTTTTTGCAGTTGTTTTCCGATTGTTTTGCCAGAAATCAAGTTGTTTTGGATCGACTTTGTATGTGTGACCGTTTTTCTAATATTGGTTTAATTTGTAATTGTTGTAAAGCTGTTTTGGGATGGGGGGGAGGGGGTGTCGCTGACTACAATTCCATTTAGTGCATTGATTTCTTTTCTTTGTCCCTGCTGAGCAGAATCCCTGGGTTGTTTTAAAGGGGAATGAAACCCCCAGGCGCAAACTCAAACCCCCCACACCCCCATAGGACCTCCTCCCCCCCGCCTACCTATCCCCTCGGGCTATTGCCCCTAAGTCCCTACTTACCCCTTAATGCAGGTCCCCTCCAGTGATGTTCACAGGGGCCATCTTCTCTACAAACTGCTTCTTCCGGGATCTGACGGCACTGGGCGCGCATGCGCAGTAGGACGCCAGTTCTACTGCTCATGCGCGCCCAGCACCGTCAGATCCCGGAAGAAGAGAAGAATTGGTTGGAAGAGAAGATGGCCCCTGTGAAGTTTGAGGTGGCCTACGGGGGGGTTCACTCCCCTTTAAAGGCAGCTCGGGAGTTGCTAATATTCAAGAGATGCCGCTGAGAAATGCATCCCCTAAATGTTTTCAAATTGTCTAATACACAAGTCTTAGTGAGTCGGTGAGAAATGACACGATTAAGCTGGCTAAGTGGTAAGTGCCTCTACTTTGTGGTTGACGTCATTTGATCTAATGTCATATGGAGAGGGGAGAAGTGAATGAGATCTGTTTTTAGTTGAATTGCACAAATAGTAGTCGATTAGACCAATTTGTCAATCCAAGGCCTACATTTGATGGGGTACTTTAAAAATAAAATTTGGCACCATGTAGATGGCAGTACAGGTATGGGAACTATTCAGAATGTTTGGGACCCCGGGCTTTGCGGTGAACGGGTCTTTCCGGAATTTCGATCTTCACATCTTAAGTCTACTAGAAAATCATGGAAACATTCAAAACGCCCAGTAGGCTGGTTTTGTTTTCATCAAGGATTCATTATATTTTATTTTGGATCAAGTTTAAGCTGTTTTATTATAACACAGAAAAAGGAAATGATGTTTCAAAATTTGAATGATTTGATTCTAATGGAGTCTATGTGAGATGATTTTTGGATAAGGGGTTTCCGGATAACGGATCCCATACCTGTATTTGAATCTAATTTTTCGACATTGTATGTCGTTCTTTGCCGAGTTATCTACCTTCCAATACTTTTTTTCCATTCAGTTGATTTTAGATCGGTTCCAGTGACTTTTGCCAATACTGAAGCTTCAAGTTGTATTTCTGAACGGCAGACTCTGGAAACTGTTCCAAATCGATCCTTTTAGTAGATCTCAGACTTCTCTTTGTCCCAGTTGAGCAGTTCAGTTGGTTTCAGATATTGAAGCATAAATTGAAATGTTCACCTTTCTAAAAACGTTTTTGGGATGGGGGGGAGTTGCCGACCCTTTTTAATAGATCATTATTATTTTTTTCTAATTCTGCTGGGTTTCCCTGGGTTTCATGAAAGTCCACTGTTAGATTTGACACAACAGAGACAGTCAACTCTAAATTTGTTTTTATTTCCAAAATGGAAAATGTTTGAAAAAAGTTTGAATTTCTGTAAATTGTGAAAACAATCGAAGTGAAAAAAAGTATTTGGAAGGTGAACAAGCCCTTTTGAATCTATAAAATGGGTTTCTTGGTTTTTCCGCACCTTCTAACTACCCATCACCGCTGTTTGGAAATTCTTTAATCTTAGACGTGCAGAAAGGAACTGCAAAGAAGAGCTAACGAGGTCGCACAGTCTTATTAATAATATAATTAGATTGTTTGTGTAACTTGGAAGCCATGAAAAGAATGATTAATGCCTTTAATTAATGCCTTTTAAGTGCCAATAAATTCATTCCAAATGCACTGCGTCCACACTTTGATATCTTGTCATTATTATATCTTGTGAGAAACAATAAAGAGTGCAATAGTGTAAGGGGTGCTAGTTACTTAAGCAACAGTTCGCATTCCACTAGTCTTGTAGAGGAAGGAATCAATAAAACCAAACATTTAATAGTTAATTTCCAAATCAAAAGAGGGATTTGATGAAATTTAAAAACACTTAAAAATAGGATGTAGGGGGGCGTGGTCTGGACATGACCGAGTGAGGACGTGCTTTACTGAGCTCCGTACACAGAGCTGCTTAATAGCCGTTACAGCAGATTTTTACTCGCATTATTCATCCATGGTGTCAGGCTTACCCTCAGAATCCAGCGAGGAAGGTTGAGATGAGGGGACTCACAAGTGCCTCGCACAACACGAACCGCCCCGAAGAGCTAACAGGGAGGAAAGTGCGTGGAGAGTAGCCGGTGAGACTAAATGAAGACGAGGTACAAGGGATCAGGCAGAGGCGTAGTCAAACAGTCCAAAAGGTCGAAGGCAGGCAGCAAGTATCAGATCCGGAACAGGCAAGAAGGTCAGGGTATTCGGCAATCAGCGTAGAGTCAGGAGGAAGCAAGGTCACAACAGGGAAATCAGGATTATGCAGAGCTAGGCTTCAGGAAATTAACCCAATAACCAGGCATAGAGCAAGTCCAGCAAATTCCTTAAATAGGCCTATTTGGCGCCAAACGAGACGCGCAATCCGTCGCCGCACGTTGCAATGGTCGCGCGCCCGAACCGACGCCGTCAGAACGTACGCGCGCCCGGAACAACGCGCGTCCAACTCGACGCCCGTGCACACCCGCACATCGGCGTGCCGAAATGCGCGCGCGAGCACGCACCGCCGCGGAGAGCAGGACAGCACTCGTCTGGAGTGAGTAACCTCACACATGGGGAAGTCTAAGAGAGGACAGAAAGGTCTGGAGGAGCAGGAGCTGCCACAAAAATCGCAATTAGCAAAGTTTTTTCAACGGCGCTCGGCCTCCTGCTCGGATGTGCAAGAGGATGAGCGAGAACATCCGCCATCTTGGAAACCCTCACCGTCGGACCACTCCCCGCACAGCCTTTCACAGGGGAATGAGGGAGAAGACGAGCCACGTACCTCCCCAAATATCTCCGGGAAACTATCCGGACCCCCTTCCCCGACTCCAATCAGTGTGACGCCACATGAGGCCTCACCCAACTGGGAATGCGGCGATGATTGGCAAATGTCGCCTGCGCCATCACATTCAGCGGATCCCCGTTACACCCGATCCGGTAAGAAACATTTTACTGTGACTGATACCCTTGATCCCCATCTTATACGACAATCTACTTCTACTACTATTTTCCCTCAAGAAAGGGCTCCAGACCCCCCTGCGCAGTCAGACTGTTTAGGCCTCAACGCCTCAGGGGACGCTGAGCTACGAGCGCACATTCTGTCTCTCCCTTCCAGACAGGATATTGAAAAGCTTATTTCTAATACTGAGACTGCTTTAAAATCTGAAATCAATGTGGTGCATACAGAACTACAACAAATGGGAGAAAAATACACACAATTGGAGAAGTCTGTTAATGTGAATGCGACGAATCTTGCGCATATTGAAAAGACTTTAGCTCAACATGACTCACGCTTTTTACATCTGCAAAATCTTTTGGATGATCAGGAGAACCGCTCCAGAAGAAACAATATTTAGAAGTCACTGAGTGGTTGTTCTGTGACTATATATAGGCAAAAGGCTGAGTTATATAGGGTAGTGTACTGCATGGAATTTTTGATCTATACCAGTGAGAAATAACCACAAAATTCTATTTATTTGGTACTGGTGCGTTCAGGATAAGTTGAACTTTCCAAATCTGCTGTGTACTGGTACATAAGATAATTAATATTTCTGATATATGTGATTGTATTATGTGAAACCTAATTTTTTTTCCATTTCTAATCAGCCAAATTGGATGGCAGTGAAAGGGTTAAACCTACTGTACTGTAATTACCATTTTCTTCCCCTAGATGGCAATGTAGAGATGCTTTAGATTAGACATTAGCTGTATATATAGTGTTTGGCCACTAGAGGAAGCAGTGAAACACATAGGACGTTGTAAGAGGGTGGGGTTTAGAAGAATATGAAATGACACATCACAGGGGCAGATGCATCAGAAGAAGAGGAACATCTAATGAAGAAGCCACTTTACAGGAGAACCACTGCCAGGGCCCAAGTAAGTAAGAACTGTGAAACCTGGTTAGAATTGCCTGTATTCCATTCTGCTATTAGTCTTGGGGTACTTTACATATAATTGCCTCTGTTTAATTTTCCTATTGGTCTGGGGGTATTTTACTTGGAATGGCCTCTGTTCCTTTCTGATATTAGTCTGGGGATATTTTACATGGAATTGCCTCTGTTTCCTTCTGATATTACAACCAAAGGACTCCAATGGCACACTGGACTTATTCAACACTTTAAGTGTTTATTGCATAGTGATCAGGTATTATTAGTATCCTTTCTAATATTAGTCTGGGGGAATTTTTACATGGAATTATCTCTTTCCATTCTGCTGTTGTTCTTGGGGTATTTTACATTTAATATCCTATGTTCCTATTCTGCTATTAGTCTGGGGGCATTTTTACATGGCATTGCCTCTGTTCCCATTCTGCTATTAGTCTTAGACTTCGGGTCTTTTTGCAGCTTTGCTATTTCAAAAGTGCCGCACAGCTGGGCCCCCTTTTAGGCCCTGACCCAGTATAGTAGTAACTCCTGTGCCCCCCTGATGGTGGCCCTTTGTTCTGCCCTTCAGCATTTTAGGAGTTGCTGACTAGACTAGTGCCTGTCAATCATCTAGTGGCATCTGCAACACCAGTGCTGGAGAGTGTAAAGAATTGTGGAACGGGTGTCATGATTCTGTATTGGATGATCAAAGTGGTATGCTTCATATTCTATAAAGCATTATGATATGTGCCTGCCTGATCCTCCAGGTTGGGTTATCACTCTGGCTCCTGCACTACACACATTCAGAGGTCGACAGTGAGGAGGAAATACAGTTTGGGCTTCAGCACATTGACACATACTTTGTCCGATTCTAACTTTGCCAATGAAAGACAAAACCCTCTGATGTTCCAGCTCTTTCTTTCCACAGTTGATCTCTGCATGGGTGCTGAACCCAGAAATGTAATTTATGGAAGAGGCATTTTAAAAGTTGGATAAATATTTCTTTTTGCAAAGTCCCTCCACTCTGGTAGGATTATGTAAAAGGTGGATGTAACAGCACAAAGCCACGAGAGAACATGGGCATACGGTAGGACTTACACACAGAACTCCTTTAGGGAACAAAGCTCTTTATTGTGGATCCATTGTTGCAAGTTTCCCAGAGTATGTAAGGTTGGTAGCCGGCAGTTATTGGCTCTACCTGCAAAATGATGTCAGGGTTGTGCACTACTACTGCTGGTCACTGGAACATGTGGCTACACCTATTATGATTGGTTTACAGCTGGGCAGTCTCTCTGATCTTTCATTTGAATATAAAGACTAACAATCTGGAATTCTAGGCAGCCAAATTTGTAAGCCAGAAAGGGCACCCTGCATTGGAAACTACTTATAGAACTTGTACCAGCACTCATCATTCAAGTGCATTGTCTGATTAAATTAATGTATAATCTATATCAACTTGCTTTATCTACTTGCTCTGTTGCCTATGCATCCTAAACCCTAATAAAGATTTTATGACCTAGGCCTGTCTGATATCAAATCACAACCTCTGCTCTACAAACAAACAGCACATTTGCTTCAAATATTAGTAAACATGTCATAACAGTAAGTTTATACACGTACCCGGTGAGGCTGAATAAGATCAATTCATATTTAGCAAAACCGAGCTTTGATGACCTATTGCAATTAAGAGGAGATATACAAGTTAAAGGCATGTCCCTGCAAGGTTCATTCTATTGAAGTTCTGTGCTGTCATTCCAGCAATTCCATTTTGTGGGTGGTGTTGGTGTGGAGTGTGGAGTCCAGTCAGTTTATTTTGCTTCAGGTGAAGGAAAATCCTATCCTTTGGGGGTACCATGGGTTAGCATCCAGTAGGCCCGGATGGGTAGCTTCCGTAGTTGCCTCTTTGATTTGGACATTGAGTGTCCGTTGTTGATTGTATTGCTCATGAGTCAGGTGGGGGCATCTGAATCTTCTGTCTTCATCTGTGTCGCTGTAGTTTTGGAGAAGGTGGATACTCCAACGGGTCTGCAGACTCTCCGGGAGATCGCTGACTTGGAGGTGTGCTGGAAGGGTGTTCCGGTTTGTGGGCTGGGGATGGTGCCTATTGGCTGCCATGGTGATCCACCATTTTTCAGGCCTAGTCTCCTTAGCAGATTGGGGCCTTCATCTAGTTAACCTATTTCGTAGTGAGTGCCATTGCTGGTTGATTATAGCCGGAATGGGAATCCCCACCGGTAAGGGATGTGCTTTTCACCAAGTTTCCCTGTGCCCTACTTGAAGGCCCTCCTTTTAGCCAGAGTGGTAGGGGAGAGGTTGTTAAAGATCTGTAGTGTGTCTCTGTTGTAGGCTATGTCTCATTTGTTTCAAGTGGCCATTATGATTTTCTCTTTGGTGGAGTAATAGTGCAGTCTCAGCATTACATTGTGAGGTTGTTTTGCCTGTGGGGGTTTTCCCGTCAATGCCCGATGGGCCCTGTCTAGGCGCCATTCCTCAGCTGGAAGATCAGGCACTATATGCTGGAAAAGCTATGAGGTAGGCATTTAGATCAGTTGGGCCTGCCTCCTCTGGAATACCCCGGATTCTGAGATTCTGCCTGCAATTCCTATTTTTGGTATCCTCCTGTTGGTATTGGAGGTGTTGCAGTTCCTGTTGGAGGGCTTTGTTTTCCTCTTCGAGATGGGAAAGCTGGTGTGTGATATCGTCCGCGGTACACTCTTGCTGCTCCGTCAGGTCATCAATATTTTGCACTCTGTCCCACAATTCTTTTTTTTTTGAATTTGAAATTTTTATTGGTTTTCATTATGACAAAAAATAAATGCAATGAAATACAACATATGTTCAGCTGCAAGATTATTAGCTATGGTGGCCCTGATTGTGGTTTTGAGCTTCTCATGTAACTGAGATAATTGTGTTGCGAGTATTTCCTTCGTGACTGGGGCCAGCGGGCTTGCGATCGGAGGTTGGGTTGTGGGTTCCAATGTTGGTGGCTGCGCGGGCTCTTGAGGGACATCTGACGCGTGGGCGGGAGGAGCTTTGACTGTATATCGGTCCATGGAGTCTTTTTGCGGCTGAGTTCCTCGTTTGCCCATACTCACTGCTGTTTTGGCAACTTGTGAGGGTCCCCAATATATTATAATTGTTGCTCTGATGTGCTATTAGCGGGGATTTCTGGAGACTGGTTACGGAGCTATTCCCATTTGTGGCCATCTTGGTGACTTGCGCGCATGCACCCCTGCATTCATATTTAGAGTGCTTTACCTTGGTAGTTAATGATCTGTGGGCAATATTATGCTATAGACTGGAAGCTTTGAAGTCAATTTTTCAAAAAAACATCACAATTTCTATGAAAATCTATAACTTTAGGAAAGAATTGCAACTTTGCAGTTTGGTGTACATAGATATATTTACCGATTTTTGATTCATCTGAATCTGCTTTTTCTAATAACGTGTATTTTTCTAGGGTTAATCTACCTTTAGTGGAACATTTGGCCTTGAAATCAGAAGCATTGAGTTTTGTAGAGAGGTGCTTTGTAAATGTGGTAGTGCACTGCTTGGAGATTTTGACCTATACAAGTGAGAAATATCCATAAAATGGTATTTATTTGGTATTGCCTCATTCAGAAGATATTGAACTTTCAAAATATGCTGTATACTGTTACATAAAATAAACATTTCTTTTATATATATATATATATATATATAAAATTGTAATTTTCTTCCCATAGATGGCAGTGTATAGATTGGTTAGATTAGACCAGGGGTGCCCAGACTTTTATACACTGGGATCTACTCGACACCTGGCCCCCCATCAGGAGATCTACCATGGTAACGTGCAGCAATGTTTGACCACGCCCATTGTGACCACACCCCCTAATTACCATATTCATTTTACAAAATTTGCCTGGTTATGAAAGTTTAAACACACTCCCTTTCCCTCCATGTTTGCTGCTCAGCCCTCCCTTTCCCTCAGTGCGTATTGCTGTCAGCCCCCTTGTGTGTCCCCGTTTGTTGCCGCCAGCCCTCCTTCTGTGTCACTGTTTGTTGCCGCCAACCCTCCTTCTGTGTCCCCGTTTGTTGCCGCCAGCCCTCCTTCAGTGTCCCCATTTGTTGCTGTTATACCCCTCTTTCGTGTCCGTTTTTGTTGCTTAGCTGTACCTTCTGTGTCCAACGTGCTTGCTGCTCAAGATCTTTGCCTGCGCGCTCTCAATCCCGCACTAAGCCGGCCCTTGCTTTTGTCTGGTTGCGCGTCTAAAGTGTCATCTCGCGAGACTTCTGACGTCACAACCAGGAAGTACAGCCGAACATTTCAGGCAGGTCGCGGTCTACCAGGAAAAGTACGACGATTGACGTCGTGGGCACCCCTGGATTAGACCATAGCTGTATATATAGTGTTTGACCACTAGAGGGAGTAGTGAAACACATATGAGGTTCTAAGAGGGTGGAGTTTAGAAGAATATTAAAAAGGAGACAAGTCACAGGGGCAGATGTGCATCAGAGGAGGGAAATCTATTGAAAAAGCCACTTTGCAGGAGAAACGCTGCCAGGACCCAAGTAAGTAGGACGTGTGAAGCCTGGTTAGCATAAGATTAGATTTCTTATAGTGCATTTTTCAGCTGCTTAGAGGGGAATGTGGTGACAGGTCCCCTTAGCATTAGGGCTGTGTAAGCGTAAGCATGGTGTGTGTAGTCTGTCGGTGAGCCAGAGATTTGTGTGTGGGTTTTTTTATCCTCAATTGTCAGGGGAATTTGACAGTCCAACAATATGAACCAGAAAAACTTGGGCTACAAAGAGTATAACGAGAAAGGTAAAGAAAAATATATAACATAGTGCAGTATTGTTTGAGCTCTATATCACACCCTTTGGTGAAAATACTCTTATAGTGGCTTTATGAATTTTCCAAACCTTGAGAAAAGTGGTGAGTGGTGGGTACTTATAAATGTTTAGACAGTTACTTCCACCTTGATTAAAACCAATGTTTCAGTTTAGATGAATTGCCTTCTTTAATGTCCACTCCAAAAATACTCTAAAACAAATGTGCTGTATATAGTGTCAAAATCTTTTATTATCCTATATAATAAAGTTGAAGTGTCTCTGCGTCCAGTCCCTGTGTCCGTGGAATTAGCTACTGCGCATGTGCCACACAACATACAGGCACCTGCCAGTCCCTCCCCCGAACGCCACGCACCACGAATCCCGATCTGATGAGGGGCTGGAGGAGTCGGCGGCAATAAGGGAAAGCCCTGAATAGAAATTACCTGCCGCGCTCAGTGCACCCCCGTCTCTCCTCTGGATCTTTTTCATCCCCGCCTCGCAGCTTCCGTTCTGCATCTGTTGGGGGGGCGGGAAGAAGGGATTGTAGTGAGGCAGGAGGAGGAGGCTGCGGGCGGCCAATGTGGGTACCACTTCAAATATGGCCGGCCGCTGGCGTCACGAATGTTGTCGCCGGGTGGGCGGGGCGTGAGATGTTGACAGGACCCGCGCGTGCCAGGTAGCTGTTTGACAGGAGACGTGGTGCTTGCTGGGAAGGGGTGGTCCTGTCACACGCTCAGACAGTGAGGAAAAAGATTTTCAGATGTGAATGAACGTGAGGGGCCTGAGGGAATATAAACACAGACGTGAATAAAATACACATATATAATATATATTTACATGTACATAGAGTTTATGTTTAACTATATATATCCTATCCTATAGAATAAACTTCAAGTGTTTCTGCGTCCAGTCCTGTGTCCGTGGAATTGCGCTATTGCGCATGTGCCGCACGGACTGTCTCTGGCGAATTTACGCTGTGGGGTGTTTTACCATTGTGGGTGATAGTCTGAAAAACGTAAATACATTACCGTTCGCCGACCAGAGCGTAAATTCGCACGTTAGTGAATTTGCGTAGCGCAGGCGAAAATTCGCCTAGAACAATTCTGTTTTTATAAATGTTTGACTACATATGTTCTAGCGCCCGTTAATTTAACGGGCTTATCCTATATAATAAAGTTCAAGTGTCTCTGCGTCCAGTCTCTGTGTCCGTGGAACTGCGCTACTGCGCATGTGCCGCATGGATCGTCTCTGGCGAATTTATGCTAGCGAAATAGATAGACGCGTAACTTCGCACCCTTACGCTGTGGCGTGTTTTACCATTGTGGGTGATAGCCTGAAAAATGTAAATACATTACTGTTCGCCGACCAGAGCGTAAATTCACACGTTAATGAATTTGCGTAGCGCAGGCGAAAATTCGCCTACAACAATTCTGTTTTTATAAATGTTTGACTACATATGTTCTAGCGCCCGTTAATTTAACGGGCTTAATGTAAAGTTCAAGTGTCTCTGCGTCCAGTCCCTGTGTGCGTGGAATTGCGCTACTGCGGATGTGCCCCACGGACCGCCTCTGGCGAATTTACGCTAGCAAAGTAGATAGATACGTAACTTTGCACCCTTACGCTGTAGTGTGTTTTACCATTGTAGGTGATAGTCTGAAAAACGTAAATACGTTACCGTTAGCCGACCAGAGCGTAAATTCGCACGTTAGTGAATTTGCGTAGCGCAGGCGAAAATTCACCTACAACAATTCTGTTTTTAGAAATGTTTGACTACATATGTTCTAGCGCCCGTTAATTTAACGGGCTTAATGTCTAGTAATAAATAAAATATGAGTTGCACTTGTTTAAAAGTTTTTAAAAAGTCAGAATGTGCACTATGAAAATAAATCTGATTTTGTGGGGTGAACCTAAAGTTTTGGCCTTGGAACAAAAAATAAATTGATTTCTCAAGCAGGGTTTGTTTTGAGTTTATTTTTTAGTCTATATCTTTTAAAAAAAGTGGGATTGTACAAAAGTTAATGTAGATTTGGAAAGATAAAATTGTCCAAAAAGCCCTGACTTTTTTGTAATGAATAAATGTTGATACATTTGTCTTTATCAGGAATATGCCGGTAAGAAGCAGAAGATAAGAGAAGGATAAAGCAGAAGGGATAGAATTGAGATCAGAAGACAGAGGAAGACAAGACATTTCCCTGGGACACTCTCATGGTAAGTATTATGGCTTTGGTTGGTACAGAACATGTTCAGGCCTAGCAGTACATCGGCCAATAAGGCAATTTTAATAGTAGGCTGTAGAAGTAATTCATAGATAAGGGTATAGAATTTTTTTTTTACTATGCTATACTCAGCAGCCACATATCCATTTATTTGGCAGGCTAAGTCAGAACTGGTGAAACCAGGGCCCACTGGCATGTCCTGGTTATCATTTTGGCAGTTCATTACAGATTTCCAAGCCTTGGCTCTACATTGTCCTTTCCTACTTCTTTCTCTTTCTAATGAGGGACAATCGTGGCCGTTTTGCTGCCTGAGAAAGCTTGCTGCCCCCCCCATGCGCTCACCTTTTTAAAACAGATGGTGTCGAGGGGTAGTTCTTCAATGTTGGTCGAGGGATTCAGGGCAAATACGCTCTCTGTGCAAGTAGAGCCAAATTTCCAGTTTTAAACTCAGATATTCTGTTCTTAAAGTTACCAGGACTGGCATTTTTGCTGCCCCTTGTAACTAGTGGGGAACTGCTGCCTGGGCCCAGTTTTTCAACTCTCCTCATTGGCCCCTGTTGCTGATCTGTTTGACTTATAGAAGAGAAGATGAAAATAGAGTGTACATTGAATGTTACTGTTTTACCTTGTTTTCTGTGAGAGCATCAACATGTCAG
>JAMBMQ010000020.1:942642-961812 GCA_024363595.1 Xenopus borealis | reverse complement strand
CAGCACGGACGTTGTCACACTGAGTAGAAGCGAGCCTGCATAGCGTCTGTTCTCCCACTTGAAAAACTTGTTGTGAATGCCTCTGCGGGCCCCCTTCAAGCCTGGGCCCGGGACACTAGTCCCCTGTCCCCCCCTGATGGCGGCCCTGGGGGCTGTTAACAGATGAATTATAATCAATGTAGTTTGCACAAGTGATTATAAGAATGGACTGAACTGAAGTTTTTTTATATGTTTAAATTTCTGTATAATAGAAAACCAGTATCCCTTCTACTATATTAGGGACACGAACCATGTTGGAGAATCTATGCCCACTTTCTGTTAAAATGCAAAAAAAGCTGCTGTGAGCACAAGGAGTCTTCCAAATAGGGTGCAGTAAAATAATTTAAGCAGAAATAAAAATAGAGCCTTGCCCAAGATATATTTGACCAAGTGTCCAATAGGTGTTTAATTGATCAGTAATTTCACCTCATGCTTTAACATTTTATTTGAAGGTGGATTTTGCATCTGGTGTTTCTACAATACTTTAAGGTGAGGAGATTACTCACTTTGAAATAAACAGAAGAGGAAATAAAGATCTGGGCTAGTGGCTTGTACAGCAGCTCCTCCATCTCTGAAAAGACAAAAAGTTGTACATATGAACCTCATTTCTTACGGTAGCATGCATGGCCTATAACGTGACAGCCTACCAAGACTGTAGCCCAGGGGTCCCCAACCTTTTTTACCCATGAGCCACATTCAAATGTAAAAAGAGTTGGGGAGCAACATGAGATTGAAAAAAAGTTCTTGGGGGTGCCAAATACGGGCTGTGATTGCCTATCTGGTAGCCACTATGTGGACTGTCAGCCTACAGTAGACTCTGATTGGCAGTACACCGGAGTTTTATGCAACAAAAACCTGCCTCCAAGCCAAAAATTCAAAAATAAGCACTTGCTTTTAGGCCACTGAGAGCAACATCCAATGGTTTGGTGAGCAACTTGTTGCTCGCAAGCTACTGGTTGGGGATCACTGCTGTAGCCCTATAATACTTAAGGCCAACCAACCGTCCCATTTTGTTGTTAAACACTCAAAAGCTTAGTATAAAAACATAGCATTGGTGTTGTACATACCTGTAGAAGGGCCCAGTGGAATCCAGCTGATGAGATCTAAGATTTGGGATCGGTGAGAACCATTCCAGTGCGGGAGACTCTTGTAAAGGAATCCTTCTGTGCTATAAAGCCCTTCCTTTTGGGAACACACCACATAGAAGTTTGATTAACCACATTATTTGTGTCATAGCAGCATTCTTTTTGGTTAGATCCAGGTATTGAAACACTCCCCAATGAACTTGTAGAATAGGGGAATATATATATTGCTTAAAGGTTTTATTTTTCATTTACATTTAGCATGGCATGAGAACATTAGGAGAGGAAGCACAGTAGAACTTGTAGATACATAGCATTGCAGTGATACTTTTTAATCAAATCTAATCCTTGTAGGGAGATCAGAGTAACTCTTCTCCCCTGTTCTGCCCGCACTCATCTCAGGCTAACCAGCTCCCATGCCTTAGTGGCTCTGCCTGTTGTATCATCAAGCCCAATTACAGCCAGGAGAGAGAACAAATTGAAAGAGAGGCAGGAGTAAGGTCAAAGGCCTGCTGGGACACCCAGAGGACAACAGGGAAAAAGAGGGTCTGGTTTTGGAGCCAAATCTAAGGGCTGGGCCAACAGGCTATAAAGGAGCCACAGCAGCAACTGAGAAGATCCTGATAAAAGGCCTGGAGCTCCTGCCAAGCTTCTACATATCCAGGTTATACTCCGGTAGCGCACTAGAAGCAATTTGGCCATATTGAGTGTCCAGCCAAAGCTCTAAAGCATGAAAAACTCCAGAGTTCTAATATGGAGGGATAGATATTCCCCGGATTCAGAGGAAGACTGTCGTTGTGGCTATGACCACGGTGAAAATGTGCCTGAAGCTGGTCATGAGCTGGAAAGTTAACAGCATGATAGGTTGCCCTGTGAATTAACCTCTTGGATTTCATGAGTACGACTTGTTAAAAAGACACGGTCATGGAATTTTTTTTTTTTTTTTTTTTAAATGCATCAGTGCTGCTCCAGCAGAAATATGCAATGAAATCTCAAAACATCAAATATTTTTTTATATTTGTATATTTTGAAATATTTTGATAAACTTCAGCTACTCTTTACTGCAAGTTGGAATTATATCGTACCCCCTCAGCCCCCCCCCCAGCAGCCCATCAGCAAAACAATGGGAAGGTAACTAGATAGCAGCTCCCTAACACAAGATAACAGCTGCCTGGTAGAATGAAGACCAGCACTCAACAGTAAAATCCAGGTCCCACTGCAACACATTCAGTTACATGACGAAAAACAGCCTGCCAAAAAGCAGTTCCATCCTAAAGTGCTGGCTCTTTCTGAAAGCACATGACCAGATGTAGGCAGATGGTGCCTACACGCCACACTTGCTGATTCAGTAATGAAATTTTATATGGTACAGTGAATTATTTGCAGTGTACACAGTATAATTTAGAAATAAAAACTGTATCATAAAAATCATGACAGAATCCCTTTAAGTATCACAGTAATAAGATTGTCACCCCTGACCATCTAGAATCAGCTGACAAAGGAGCAATCCCCTCGCTAGGCTTAAGGGGATAAATCCCCTTCACCGAGAACCTTTTGATCAGAGTCTGACTTGGAATAAGAATCTACAATTGTGCTCATAAGATTACATACCCTGGCAGAATTTCGGATTTCCTAACTATTTTTCACATTATATGAATGATAACACAACTTTTCTTTCACTCATGGTTAGTGGTTGACTGAAGCCATTTTTTGTCAAACAACTGTGTTTACTCTTTTTAAATCATAATCACTACACAAACTACCCAAATGACCCTGATCAAAAGTTTACATACCCTGGTGATTTGGCCTGATAACATGCACACAACTTGACACAAAAGGGTTAGAATGGCTATTAAAGGTAATATCTTCACCTCTGATATGTTTGCTTGTAATTAGTGGGTGTTTATGGATGTTTATAAAAAGTCAATGACTTTCTGGACTCCTGACTGACCCTTGTATCTTTCATCCAGTGCTGCATTGATGCTTTTGGATTCTAAGTCACTGGGAAAGCAAAGGAATTGTCAAAGGCTCTGCGGGAAAAGGTAGTTGAACTTTATAAAACAGGAAAGGGATATAAGAAAATATCAAAGGAATTGAGAATGCCAATCAGCAGTGTTCAAACTAAAAAAAGAAGTGGAAAATTAGGGGTTCTGGTGAAACCAAACCAAATAAAACTAAAATTTCAGCCACAACTGCCAGAAAAATCGTTCGGGATACAATAAAAACCCAGGTGAAATACAGGACTCTCTGAAAAAATGTGGTGTGGCTGTTTGAAGATGCACAATAAAGAGGCACTTGAAGAAAAGATGGGCTGCATGGCCAAGTTGCCAGAAGAAAGCCATTACTACGCAAATGCCACAAAGTATCCCACTTACAATATGCCAAACAGCACAGAGACAAGCCTCAAACCTTCTGGCACAAAGTAATTTGGAGTGATGAGATTAAAATGTAACTTTTTGGCCACAACCATAAATGCTACAATTGGAGAGGATTCAACAAGGTGTAAGATGAAAGGTAAACCATTCTTACTGTGAAACATGGTGGTGGATCGCTGATGTTTTGGGGATGTGTGAGCTACAAAGGCACAGGAAATGTGGTCGGAATTGATGGCAAATGAATGCAGTAAGTTATCAAAAAATACTGGAAGAAAACTTGCACTCATCAGCCCCGGAAGCTGCGCATGGGACGTACTTGGACATTCCAACATGACAATGATCCAAAACACAAGGCCAAGTTGACCTGTCATTGGCTACAGCAAAATATAGTGAAGGTTCTGGAGTGGCCATCTCAGTCTCCTGACCTCAATATCATTGAACCACTCTGGGGAGACCTCTAACATGCAGTTCATGCAAGACAGACCAAGAATTTATGGAAACTGGAGGCTTTTCACGAGGAAGAATGAGCTTCACCATCTAAGAAGATAAAGAGCCTCATCCACAACTACCACAAAAGACTTCAAGCGGTCAATGATGTTAAAAGGGGCAATACACAGTATTAAGAATATATATATGATTGTTCCAACCCAAGTGGATGAATACAAATGTGAAAGAGCTCATTTACTAACAGAGTTGCTAAATGGCTCTACTAATCTACTAACAGCCCCTAGCCATCAATTAATTTTAACCAGCTTTCTGCAAGTTGATGGCAAATGAAGGCACAATTAAGGCAAAATTAAAACAATTCCAACCAATTCCTTTTAGTTACCTGCAAAAACTGCTGCGTGTTTGCCACAGTCTCCAGAAAGGCCTGTACTTCCTCTTTACTGTGCTTGTTCCCTTTGTACCAAGCACATTCTATGAATGAACACAAAAGAGGAGCCTTGTTAAAACAGAGATTGAGGTGATTTGGAAAACAGTTAAACATGCATTTTATATTGGATTTGATTATTATTGTATAGTGAAAAGGCATAATTACTATGGACATCTGCCCATGAACATGCGACCTGCATTGAAATAGGATAGGCTTACCTTCATGTAATGTGAAAGCCAGCCAGTAGTTTAGCCTCAGGAATGGCGTGTCATCTTTGAAGCAGTTGACATAATGTAGTAACAGATTACTTTTTAAAACAGAGCCCATCTGAGCGGGTAGCTAAAGAGAAGATATATTAAGAAAACCAGTTAGCACAAATCACTATAAAGGGGTTGTTCACCTTCCAAACACTTCAGTTCAATTGTTTTATAGATTGTTCCTAAGAAATAAAGATAAAAAATACAATTTTTCGATAACTTTCCTTTTTTTTTTCTTTAACGGTTTAAAAGTTTAATGTTACCATCTCCAGTGTTTCAATTGGCAGCTCAGCAATTCAGGTGCAGATTCTGAACGGTTACTATTTTGCAACATTAAGTTGATACATTTCTCAGCAGCATCTCTGGCATATTAGCAACTATTGTATCAATCTAAGCGCTGCCTTTAATGAAACCCAGGGATTCTGCTCACCAGATACAAAGACAGGAAACGTATTAACTAAATGTGTTAGTTTAGAACAGTTTACAGGGCCACTACTCTGTAATAAAGTTGCACACCTTAACCAGTTTGAATGTCTGAGTACATGTGTTTCTATGGCTTAAAATACGGTCCAAAGTGCATTTCAGTGAAACATATGCTTTACATAGAGCTCTGATCAGTCAGACAGCTGCAACATACTCTCCACTGCTAAGACAAGCCCATGCTTTACTATATTGTTTGCAAATAGTTCACCAGAAATAAAGACTTTTTAAATCACATGTATGGGATTCGTTATCCGGAAACCCATTATTCAGAAAGCACCAAATTATGGGAAGGCAATCTCCCATAGATTCCATATTTATTTAAGTTAAATTTCTTTTTAACATTTCCTTTTTTCCCCCCATTTTTCACCTTCTGATTTTCTAAATTAGTTTAGGGGTTCAGAGACTGTAAACTGTTCCAAATTGATACGTGAGTTAATGCATTTATTGTCTTTGTCCCTGCTGAGCGGAATAAATTTCCTTAAAAGCAGCTGTTAGAATTGATTCAAAAGTTGCGAATATTCTACAGATGCTGCTGAGAAATGTATTAACTAATGTAGCAAATCGTAACCGTTCTGTGCCTGGTTCTGCCGAGTCTGTGCCTAGATCAGTGATTTTCAACCTTGTGCCTCCAGCTGTTAAGGAACTACAAGTCCCACAATGCAATGAAGGAGTCTGACAGCCACAGTCAGGCAAATGCATTGTGGGACTTGTAGTTTCTTAACAGCTGGAGGCACAAGGTTGAAAATCACTGGCCTAGATCACTGAGCTGTCAGACATTTGGAAAAGTGTTAAAAAATAAAACAAGGTAAGCAATTGAAAAACATCTTTATTTCTGGAGGAAAATCTGAAAACAAATGAATTCAAAACTGTTTCGAATGTAAAGAAACCCTTTAACTCATATGTTCTGTTATGGTGGAATGCATGAAAGAGCCTCTGTGTGCAAGACCCTCTAAGATTATGAGAGAAGGGGAAAAAACACAAAACATACAAGAGTTTTACCTCAAGTCTGTGGATGTTGTCCAGCAGCTGTGGGAATGTCTGTAATCTCTCCACAGGAAACATCTGCTCACTGGAAACCAGTTTATCAGCGAGGGCAGGACCATTGCCCCAAATACTACCATGCACAGGTGGCATTGGATTACTGTTCCATTTCTGTGGTGGAATTATATACATAAACTACAGATTCAGTTCTGTATTACAGCAAATGAAAGGTTTAAAGGGATAATGCCATGGGAAAACTTTTTTTTTCCATCAGTTAATAGTGCTGCTCCAGTAGACTTCTGTACTGAAACCTATATCTAATTTATATTTAGTTTTGAAATCTGACATGGGGATAGACATTGTCAATTTCCCAGCTGCCCCATGTCATGTTATTTGTGCCAGCACTTTAGGAGGGCAACAGAAAATATACATGGATTGTATACTCAGTCTTATTTAAAAAGTTACATTTTATTATATAAAACACAGCCTGCCTTTTATTCAATTTTTGTATGTGATTTATGGCCCCTGATGAAGACCACTAGCGTGGTTGAAACGCGTTGGGCGGTACATTACCATGTAAGTGTTTGATATAATAAAATTTAACTTTTTAAATAAGTGCGCAATCCATGTATATTTTTGTTGTATATTTTTATGAGGTTTAATTGGGATTTGCACCTCAGCATTGATTAATTGTGCATGTGCGTCTTCTAAATTATAGTTGAGCACTTTAGGAGGGAACTGCTTTCTGGTAGGCTGTTTTTCCTTCTCTATGTAACTGAATAGAACACAGTGGGACATGGGTTTTTACTATTGAGTGCTGTTCTTAGATCTAGTAGGCAGCTGTTATCTTGTGTTAGGGAGCTGTTATCTGGTTACCTTCCCATTGTTCTGTTGTTAGGCTGCTGGGGGGAGGTGATATCACTGCAACTTGCAGTACAGCAGTAAAGAGTGGTTGAAGTTTATCAGAGCACAAGTCACATGATTTGGGGCAGCTGGGAAATTGACAAAATGTCTAGCCCCATGTCAGATTTCAAAATGAAATATATAAAAATCTGTTTGCTCTTTTGAGCAATGGATTTCAATGCAGAATTCTGCTGGAGCATCAGTATTAACTGATGCATTTTTTCCCATGACAGTATCCCTTTAATTAAGACTGTGGATCTTACGCTAGACTACCATCTTAATATTACAGTATACAGCTACGGCATGTGTACAATAAATATGGTATATGTTCTCATTGTCATTCATTTTTTTTGTAATGAATAGTAATTAATAGATAGGGATGCCACTGGCAAGCCCAGTTTATGCTTGTCCTTTAAAGGGGAAGTTCACCTTTATGCTAACTTTTAGTATGTTATAGAATGGCTCTGTTTAAGTAACTCCAATTGGTCTTCATTTTTTTCATAGGTTTTATTTGATTATTTTCCTTCTATATTCCAAATTATTCTTCATCCCTTGGCTATATTTTCTTCACCTTTCTTCAACTATTCTTATGGGGGGGGGGCATGTCATAAATGTTCCCTATTATTTAGCAGATAGGCAATGAACTAACTGATTTCTGCATAACAGATTTTCTAACTTGCCGAAAGGTCATTGCCATGTATGAAATTTTATTTTTATAATTTACTGGTATATTAAAATGTTAATATTCAAATACGGTTACTAGGGTCCAGAGCTTGCTGTCCGTGGAAAGGTCACATTCCTGAGGACTGATTAAATAATAAGCAAGTTGGTAATTGTAACAAATCATATGTCTTAGCCCTATATGCATTCTTTTTTGGAATAAAAAGATCAGAAATTTCAAGACAAGAATATATTCACCCTTTTGCGGGAGTGGCATTGTTCTTTGTCGCCAAGAATTAGCCTACTATCAACAGCAGGGTCTCCGGCATTTCTTTTAGAGACCTCTCTCAGCTCCATCCGCCACAGGAAATGGGAACTTTTGAAATAACTCTACAAACAAAAAAAAAAAAAAGCACATCTTAAGTTGAAAAAAAAAACAAAAACTTAAACAAATACACCAATGCTTCATTTTCATAGAAGTACCTTAAACCTGCTGGGCAAAGTGAGCGTGACCAGATCAGGGCAGAAGATCTTATATACAGAAAGAAGGCCAAGGAGGTGAGGCTGCAGCCCCTGAAAAAAAAAAACCCAGTATATAATTCAGAGTGACCCCGTGTTAAAGGGCAACCATTGTGAAACTGAAAATATAATTTAAAATATTAGCAAACTTAGGTGGTGTAACAAAACCTGGAAAAGGCATATTCTTGGGTTTGACTTTTCTAAGTTATTAATCACAGACATCCTATCTTTTTACCAAAATATACAAGACTTTTACATGTTACTTTTGACACCTTACCGTTTTATTCTGCAACTCCAAAAGTTTACGGACTCGGAAAGGTCTCACTAGAAAGAGGAACAAGATATTACAAATATCTTACGGATATCGGATGGGCACCCCACAAAATTTGCAATATTAGTGTACATGTTTAGCAAGGAATACAGATGATTTGGCAGATTAGTGCACAGTATCTTATGAAAGGCCATACAATACATTTCTGGTATATATGACATCACTAAACTTTTAATTTGACAACTCCACATAATGGCAAATTATTATTTTTAGAACTGTAATAATCTGGAAGGTTCAGATAATTTTAACACACTTACCATGATCCTTCTTAGTAAGCAGGTACAGAAGATGGCAGAGGTAGGGACACTATAAAAAGAGACAATGATATATATTATTCACTTTTTTTGTCCCCGAAGATTTGACACCAGAACAAATATACAATAAGGAAATGTGACCATTATTATTCTTGCACAGTTATGTCCCATTTGTTGTTAGTTAAACAGGTACCTTTAGCCATGTGACTTGTACTGTGAGAACTTTAGACACTCTTTAGGCTAAGGCCAGACGGGGAGTTTTCGGGGAGTTCTGTCGCCTGGCGACTTATCGCCGCGACGAATCTCCCTGAATAGCTTGTTAGCGCTGCGTGATTTTCAAAGTTGCTGAAAATTGCCTCGCCAGGCAATTTTCAGCGACTTTGAAAATCGCGCCGCTGCCTGTGAATAAGCACAGGCGACTTTACGCCAGGCGGGTGCGCAGCGCTAACAAGCTATTCTGGGAGATTAGTTGCCTCAAAGACGTGGCGTTTTGTCGCCAGGCGACTAATCTCCACAAACCTGCTCGTCTGGATGAGTCCTTATTGCTGCACTGCAAGTTAAGAGTGATATCTCCCCTCCTTTTTCACCCCAGCAGCCAGTCAACAGAACAATAGGTAGATAACAAGAGAACAGTTCCCTGACACCAGTGTTGCCAAAAACTGTTCCGACCTAGTGGTAGAGAAGAGAATAGCATTCAGTAGTAAAACAGCCATGTCCAACCAAGGCTCTTCCAGTTAGCACGAGAGAGACCTGAGATGGCCTACACACCAATACTATAACTAAAAAAATACTTTTTTAAGGTCTGTCCGCCATATTCTTACAGCTCTGAACCAGCTCATATATGAAGCACTCTGTACAAATAACTAGACATCCAATGCACCCTGCAGACAACATATTTTATTTCAAGCCCTGAGATAGTCCTGTATAAATGAACGGGATGACATACCAAATTTTCATAATTCAGAAAGCAGAAGAAAAAGTTGTAGAAAGAGGAGAGGATATCCTTGCAGTTTATATAATCAAACACAGTGATTAGCCATCTCAGGAACAGGACCTACAGAAAGAATCAGAGATATCAGTTACTATAAACAGCAGAGAGACTGAAAATTTGTCATACAGGAAGGCATACTTTACTCCTGTACATCAGTGCTGTCCAACTGAACCCCCCCCCCTTGTGTGGCCCCCCATATGAAAGTTCGACTGCTGTGTCTGCTTACCATGTGTAAGATTTAAAAGGTATCACTACAGAGATTAAGTGGCCCTTGCATTGTTTAAACCTCAAATTCAGACTGTAATACCCTTTATTCACACCTGTAATCCCCCTGCATTGTTCCCACCACTATAGGTTCACACCCTACTGTTTACATCTATGTCCCAGGCCACATTGTTCACCTGTTCACACCCATACATGCCCTGCTGAAGGGGTGCCAGCACTGTGTCACTGTTATGTAGTACAATTTAGAGTGGTCCTGAAATGTTTCCCTGTCTCCTGCTCTGCAATCCTCCCTGTTTGTGCCAAACTCTGCCTGCCCTATGCTCCCTGTGTGTGCCATATTCTGCCTTCCATATGCTCCCTGTGTGCCATACTCTTCCTGTGTGTGCCCTGTTCTGCCTGTGGAACATGTCTGGTATTTTTCTGGGGGTTTGTTAGCATTTGAAAATTATTGTATGGGGGTCCCTAAGGTGTTTAACTCCATATTCTCCCCTGTGGATAACACAGCCCCCACATGATTAAGTATGTCTTAATATGACAACTTTATTTCCAATGAGTGATATCCCTGCAGTGAGCACCAACCATTTGGTTTTTTGGTGTGTTACAACCATTAATGTGGACACGGTCTTTTGGAGTGGTTTTAAGTGGGTGTGTTTTAAAAACAGGGAGTGGCCAGCACTGGCTTCCATGATCGGCCCTCCAACAGGTAGGTAAAAAAAATTCCAGCCCTCTGTACTACAGAAGTTGGACAGCACTGCTGTACATCATAAATCACCATATAAGTATATAAAGCATGCGTGCCCCATACTTTAGCAATGTACGGTCTCATTTTAAGGCAGCTATAAAGTCAGGGGCTGAATACTTAAAGAAAAAGCAGGTTTAATTTTTTTTCCATAATAAATTTTTAAAATGTAGTTATTTCATTATAATGGTGATTAGGAGAGCTGGCTTTCCCATAATACAGAGCTTTCTGGATAACAGATCACATAACCGTACATTCTATGTGATTAAGTTGAGGACCCGGTGGAAGAATTACCCGAGTGTTGGTTGAACATTTCCCAACACAGAACAGGGACACAGCCTGTATAATACTGCTTTGAGTTACTTCACTTGCAGGAATCAGACATTTCAGGAGTCGCGCATTTAAAGAATCCACTAGAAAAAAAAGGGGGGAGATGTATAAACTGTCAATAACATTCAGAATCAAACTAAATTAGAGACACATTTATATATCAATGCAGCCAGTTGCTCCTGTGTGGTGTCCAATCTTTTTTTTTTAATTTCCCTAGTAACCTTTCTCAGAAAACAATTGCAAGGGAAATGGTAAACATAGACATCTGGGCATAGTGATATATAGTCATAATATACAAAAGCTGTGAATATCTTGTAAATTATATCCTTATAAACGGTGAGTTCTGATGTCATCCGTTATAAACGGTGAGTTCTGATGTCATTTCTCTCATGTAACTCACTGAAACTTGTGTATTATAATAAATAAAGTACCCCTAGTTGCAAAATATGAGGATACTAGAAGTTACCTCAGAGTTCCATGACCTGTATAAAACCACTCGTGTTTTTATATGGTCATGAAACTCCTCAGCAACTTATAATATCCTTATAATTTACAACAGGGGGTACTTTATTCACTATATATCTGATGTCCCGGCCAATAACATGAATGTATAAAAGTAAATTCATATAAATGGAGTGTGCAGAGCCGTGGCAACCTCTTTCAAATTCCCTGGCCTGGATGAAGTACAGCGTACAGGCCCAAACATATAACAAATGATAATCGTGGCCAGCAGATACACACATGGGGCTCAAACTATATACAATTGATTTTTGTCACCCAAGAAAACACACAGCAAAAAGGTAAATCAAGGACAAGAGTAGCCTATTTCACATTTACCTTTTGCCCCAGGATTTATCCAGGGACTGGTCTGATTACCATTTTGGAGTCATGAAGGATTTTTTTCCCTTTCTGAGGCAAATTGGAGAGGCTTCAAATGTTTTTTTTTTTGCCTTCCTTTGGATCAAGTAACAGTTAGGCAGGTTAAAAGGTTGACCTTGATGGACATGGTCCCTTTTTCAACCTAATTTACTATGAAACTAGGTTTTGGCATTTCATTATTTTCATTATATACCTATATATGTATATAAAATGTCAGTGTTGCTGTAGTGATTAACTAAATGCCTGAGATGACAAGAATTTTCTTTTTTTGACATCACCTTAGTTTACTGGGGAGGGGGGGTTACATTATACAAACACTATAGGTGGTTATATCATACACACAATATAATACAATATATTACAATACAATAATTTAATACACACAAATAAAATACAATTGACTATAACCAGCTCTACTGAACATCCTTGTGAATGTTACATATATGGCTTTTATGATATAAAGGTAATACCGAACATTCAAATGTTGGTTTTCTCTATCAAGCCTTTTTGTGCAGCTGAAAAGAGATTTCTATCAATTTTGTACTTGGTTCTTTGATTGCGGAAAAAAATAAAAAATAAAAAACCAAAAGAATTACCAAGATGGCCACTCAGTGCCAAGTTAAGCAAGACATTGATACCATCTGGAGGAATCCCATGTTTCAGCCCAAGTTTCTCAACCGCAGAGATGTGACTGATCAAGGTGTGGTTTTCCTTTAGAGGGACTTTATTCTTTACTGAAAAGTAAATGGCAAAGTTAGGACAAGGATAACAATTCCACCTCCTGTAAGTGCAAGACATACCAACAAAGAGTAAAGGAAGCTAAAACTGAATTTTTAGTATGATCCAGACAGTGATGTAAAGCGCCAGTCAAATTAAGTAAATGGGTATAGAGCCTATGAGTAAGTGGCCCAACAGGCACAAAACGCATTAGGCCGTTGACTATAATGCCCTAATAACATTTTTTGTATATTTAATTACTTTTGATTGATTTTTTGAGGGACTCACAACTATTCTTTTTTTATGCTATAGATGCCCTCAAATGAAGAGGGGGAAAAAAGATCAGTTCCTGTTGCAAATTGCAAAGCTTGCTGTTTGCACAAGCATTGATAATAGGGCATTTTATATACCCAGATATTGACAGGAGCAACAGCAAATGTTACATGACAATTTTAGGTCAAATAAGTCGTTGAGGGCCCCACCAAGCAATACTGGATCTAGTTACCTTTAACAACCCAAAAACATATGCCAAAAGTGTGAGTACTTGAACCCCCGGGGAATAGTGACCATAATGCTTTCTCATTTAATAATTGTTGCAAAAAGCAAATATACACCAGGACAACAAAGACTTTGAATTTCAGTAAACTTTATAGTCTTAGGATCAGTACTTCAATGCAAGATTGGCTCTTTAAAAACACAGAACAGAAACAGTTGTCATTTAAAAGAATATTAAACCATGACTGTTCTCAATGTATTCCTTTAAGGGGAAAGCAACCCTACAAAATGAATATGGTTAAAAAGGCCATATTTTATTTATTGAACTTAGTGCACCAGCCTAAAGTTTCAGCATCTCAACAGCAGCAGTGATTCAGGACTTCAAACTTGTATAAGGGTGTTAACCATCTTGGAAAGGGTCTGCAACACTCACATGCTCAGTGGGCTGCTGTTAAGAAGCTAAACTTAGGGGTTGTTGCAAATATCAAGCAGAATATGAGGTTCGCCTGTGATATAAGCTGATGTTACAGGGCTGATTAATAAATTCTGATGCTAGTTGCACTGGTTTCTGATCTGTCATATAGTAATTATCTGTATTATTTACTAGTCAGTCTTGTATTGTGAAATTTCTATTCAGTATATGCATTATACTGTGTGTCCCTCAGCTCAGAAAGTGACGACAGCACAGAGCATGTGCAGTAAATCAGCAAAAAGGAAGATGGGGAGCAACTGGGGCATATTTGGAGGAACAGACTTTAACTGCTAAAGGGCTGTGGTTGACTTGGGGTGGGGTACAGAAGCCCAAAACATTAGATACAACATTTCTAACCTACTTCTTTAGTTAGAAGTCAGTTCTCCTTTAAAGGACAAGGAAAGGCAGACTAGACTTGGGGGTGCCAAACGTAAGGGACCCCAAGTGATAAAACTGATGTACCTCAAACCCGGGGCCGGTGCTCCTATCAGGCGAAATCTGCACCGGCCCCGGGTTATAAAAGCGAGCACCACGGAAATCAGTACTTCCTCATGTGTGCTGATGTGCATTTTCTGATGCATGCGCATCGGCTTTTCATTCTTATGCGCATGTGCATCAGCGCACATAGGGAAGTACTGATCTCCATGGTGCTCGCTTCTATAACTCGGGGCAGTGCAGATTTTGCCTGATGGGAGCACCGGCCCCAGGTTTGAGGTACATCAGTTTAATCACTAGGGGTGCCTTATGTTTGGCACCCCCAAGTTTATTCTGCCTTTCCTTCTCCTTTAAGGGGGATATGTAGGGACCACCCTAGTTGGCTTAACATAGAAGCAAGAAAAGCAAAAGTCAGAGAGTGCAGAAGCCTTTTAAAACAAGTGTAAATTGAAAAAACAGAATTCTTGGGGGGTGCCAAATAGAAATCAGGTTGGCTATTTGGTAGCACCTATGTAGACTGGCAGCATACAGGAGGCTCTAGCAGTACAGCTGGGGCTGAGAGTAACAATAACTATAACAATAAAGCCCAACAAAACAATAGTATTTCTGTCAGGGTCAGTGAACTTCAGTTGAAAGCTGAAAAAGAGGTAGAAAAGGAACTCAAAACCTACATAAAAAAAGCAATTAAAATGTTAATACAAATAGAGAGACACGGACGTTATATACCATTCTTTAAGAAAAGAAGTGCATCTTCCATTTGTCGGATACAGACATCTTGCTTCCTCATGCTATCGTCTCGTTGACTTTTCCGTGGTTGCCTCTCCTCCATATTGGGACGTCATCTATAAACTGTTCCAGTATCTGCGGTGGGCTTTAGGAGGACTCAATATTCTTTTCTGAAAGACAAACCCTAGATGTAAATGACTATGCTATCATATAACTTTCCCCAAAGCTCCTACATTTCATCAGCCAAACCATCACAATGGGATCACATATTTACAGAGAGAGAGCTGCTTGCTGCCCACATCATGTACATAGATTTCTGAAAGCATTTAGCTATTCTAATTTTTAGTCTTCATTTTACCTCAATCCATGTGGCATAATGCTTGTATTTACAGATGCTTGGGTTGGGGCAGAGGTGTTACCCTGTAAGGCTTGAATTAATGAGCAATTTCAATATACATTTGTATATCTTGGCAGTAGAAAAGCTTACCAATGTTTTGGGACACTAAAATGAAATTGCTAGTGGGCCCAGGAACATCTGGTAACACTACTGATAAACAAATTTGGCTTTGAATTTAAAGGGGTTTTTCACCTTTAAATTCACTTTTAGTATGACCTAATCCTAGAGAGTGATATTCAGAGATAATTTGCAATTGTTTTTAATTTTTATTATTTGTGGGTTTTTAGTTATTTAGCAGCTCTCCAGTTTGCAATTTCAGCAATGTGTTAGGGTCCAAAATATCCTAGCAACCATGTACTGACTGGAAATAGTAGAGGGCCTGAATAGAACCAAGAGTAAAAAGCTTACATTTGTAACCTTGCAGAGTAAGGGTTTTTTTTTAGATGGGGGTCAGTGACCCCCATTTGAAAGTTGGAAAGAGTCAGAAGAAGGCAAGAAATTGTGTAAAAATAATACAAGAAACTATTTTTAAAAAAATGAAGGTCAATCTATAACATATTCAAGTAAACTTTGGCCCATCTCTATTGTAAACCTCCCTAATTCACAAACTATAAAAAAAAAAAAAGATAGAAATGAAGGTCAATTGAAAAGTTGTGTAGAATACGCAATTCTATAACATAAGCTCCCCCCAAACCCACAGGCTAGTACTCATTTTACATCGTACCCCTGACTGCACACACCTCTTCTCAATGTAGTGGTCGAGTCCCTAGGAACCCCAAAGACATTTATCATGTTTGACTAATATAAAGGAGGAGCGAAGCAGACTCATTTTTCAGGACTCTAGAGTGAAAGACATGGAGAAGACAGTGCCATTGTTTAGGCTGGCTAACCTGGCCACTACTATAGGTGCCACTGAACTACAACTCCCAAAAACCCACGTAAGTGCTCCACAACAACATGGCAGGTTGCAGTTCCCAGCTGTCCACTAAAGGTTATTTGCAGGAACAGCAGCTACTGGAAGAAGCAAAGCGGTGTGCAAATGCATTTATTTTGCTCCTTACAAATAAAGGGTGGAGCATTTCAACAGAAAATGGGCGTATGCCGTCCTAGAATCATATTGTAAAGGAACTGGCACCGCCGTGACGGGGCTATAACAGAACAAGTCATTACTCACACAGCCGTAGCGCGCTCTGTTGCTCAAGAAAGCACATTTCCAGCACACCAAGCTTCACTCCGTCCGTGTTAACGTTACTGCCAATTCGAACCTAGCGGGTTCCTTAGCGCGCAGGCGCCAACCATTGATATCCGGGGAGGAGCTTCAGATGGAAGGATGAACTGGAAACGAGGCAAGATACATTTTGTAACGCAAGCTTTCGCTTGATTTGAAAAAAGGCCACTGGGCATGCGTGCTTGCCGACATGTTTGTTGAGGGCGCAGAGCCAAGAGACCTACTTAAACCGGAAAACCTTCACACCCCATTTTAAGGATGGAAGATTACCCCTATCCTGTGGTCTTTCTACCTCCCTATGAGAATCCACCAGCATGGATTCCACCGCAGGAGGTAATTTTATCTACAGTCACGATCTCTGACTGAGCTACAGTATAGTGTCCAGCTGGCGGCTCTCCTTCTCTGATGTTGGACTACAGTCAGCATTTATTTACCTAAAGGGGAGACGTGGGTGGGGCAACTCTACACAAAAACTGTATTTTGGCATGATAAATGTACTTAAACCAGCTCTCCAATATACTGTACATCCACTCAGCATTTCCAGTGATTATTTAAAAGCAGGATCTGTTTTACAGATAAGGGATATTTTGTAAATTAGATCTTCATACCCTAACTTAACTAAAATTACTTAAACATCCATTAAACCAAATAGTTTTGCCTCCAGTAAGAATTACATATGCCTTGGTAGTAGGTACGGTTTCCTTATTGCAGATTGTTTTTTTTAATTATTATTTTAAATGTAGTGTATAGGAGATGGCAATCCTGTAATTTGGAGTTCCAGATAACTGATCCCATACATGTACAGTGCAGCAGAAGTCCGCAGATTTAGCAGACTTCCAGAAGGCAGACAGATTTCTGCTGCATTGTTTCTGGAGTAATTATTTTTCTAAGAACATAGATCCAACCACTGTGTGCTGTGCAGTGGTGTAAGCAATTAATGGCAATGTCTTGAGCATCAGAAGGATCTGCCACAATCTCACAGTATTTTAGAAGTGAAGCAGTTTCATCTCTTTTATAATTGTTATAATTTTGCAGACCAAGAAAAACCATACCTGTTTCTGTCTTGGCACAATTATATCCATATGTAATACAGGCACAAGGGGTAATTTCCCCTGGGGATGCAATTGCAGGGGCATTAAGGGGCTCAAGAGCATGTCCTTAGTGCTCGCGTAGCTGACATGCCTCTTGTGCATCATGCAGTGTGCAAAGTAGGAAAAAAATTGCTGATTGTGGCTTTTTTTTTTGCATTCTATGTGGTGCATTGTAAATGAGGCCTACTAATGTTTGCTGGGTGCAGTAACCCAACCCATAAGATGTTGCGTTTAAACAAATTGGTTACTATAGGTATTGGTGTCTTTTTGTTAACATACCCCTAATGGTCTTAACATATGATATTTTCTTATTTGTTTTTTATTCACAGAGAGTTTATAACCCTGATTATAACAATGAACTGACCCATTTTCTCCCTCGGACAATTCTTCTAAAGAAGCCACCTGGAGCTCAAGTAAGGAACTTATTAAATGGGTGCATATTTAGCAAGGCTAATAAGGACAGGTTAAATGGTAGATTAAATATAAAAAGTCCTCATAAGCTACTGACTAGTTATACATGGGTAATTTGTATTCTCTGCAGCTTGGATTTAATATTCGTGGAGGAAAGGCGTCACAGCTTGGGATTTTTATCTCTAAGGTAAGTTTGCCAGTTTAATCTTGGAATAATCCATATATTTCAGGAATTTATATCCAAACCAGACTGCAAGCTTATCCTGAATTGTTTACAGGTGATTCCAGACTCAGATGCTCATAAGGCTGGTCTGCAGGAGGGAGACCAGGTGCTGACAGTGAACAATGTGGATTTCCAGGACATTGAGCATAGCAAGGTATATGACTGTGCTGAAAAGCACAATTGATTATGTGGGTTCCTAAACACAGAACAGCAGGAGAGATAATGTTCAACTAGTGGTTGAAGGTACTATAAGCAGTTGTTCAGAGCACATGCAGGGCCTAGCGTTAGGGCAGTTTCTGATATGTCAGTTCAATTGTTCATTGTTTTGTTGGGTTTTTTTTCCCACTGTTTTTCAGGCTGTGGAAATCCTGAAAACGGCAAGAGAAATCTTCATGCAAGTTCGATACTTTCCATACAGTAAGCAATCATTTATTAAATAAACTAGTTGCAAATTAATAAAAAGGACTTAATAAAAAGTACAAGGTACTTACACAGTCTCCTGACATTTTATGTAAGCTATGCAGCTATGACATCTGGGTAATGCCAGATTTTTGGTCTGCTACTACAACCAGGTCAAGAAGCATGCTAGACTCTGCCCTCTCAGGAGTCTGTATCAGGAGCCAGAAATCCGCTCTGTGTGCCTGCTCTTGGGCAGACACAGTGGCTGTAGGTACAGACCCATAAATGGGCTGATGCAAGCAAGCATAGGGGCTTAATTTTGACATACATTAATAAAGGATAGGATACTGGACTTCATAGCAAATAACAATACTATGAGTCTGTGCCAGCATGGTTTTATGCGTAATAGATCTTGCCAGACTAACTTAATTTCTTTTTATAAGAAGGTAAGCAGGGACCTCTATTCTGGGATTTACTTAGACTTCGCTAAAGCATTTGATACGGTGCAAAACAGAAGATTACTGGTTAAATTAAGGAATGTTGGCTTGAAACATAAAATTTGCACCTGGATAGAGAACTGGATAAAAGATAGATTACAAAGAGTGATGGTAAATGGAACAGTTTCTAGTGGTGTTAGTGGGGTACCGCAGGGCT
>JAMBMQ010000020.1:926004-939627 GCA_024363595.1 Xenopus borealis | reverse complement strand
TAATGATCTAAATGGGTCTGTCTAAAATAAATACTGAGAGGGTATGGCTTTTAAGTTTATCATTTAATTTCTGATTACTTATATACAATTCATGATCACCATGAGATTATGCTTTCTAGCAACTGTCAAAATTCTTTGCTGTTAAATGAAGAGTAAAATCTGTACAGGAATTTATAGATGCTGATTGGTAACTTCAGATGTGATTTACCTCATACTGGTATGGGACCTTTTACCTAGAATGCATGGGACCAGGATATGTGGTTTTCTGGATAATGAGTCTCTCTGTAACCTGGATTTCCATACCTTAAGTCTACTAGAAAAACATTTAAACATTAAATAAACTGAATGGGCTGCTTTTGCTTCCAGTAAGGATTAAAGTGATCGTAAACCCTGCTGCACTGCACTGATCAACCAAACTTTACTCAGGTGTTGCTGGACTACAAATCCCAGAATAATGTAACATATACTGAAGGTTGAAGCATGATGGGAGCTGTAGTCCACCAACATCAGGGTTGTATTCTTAAAGCAATATTGCACAATAAAACTTTTCCAAAACTTTCCCCCAAATATCCATGTCCAGCGGCTGCATTAAAATGCAAAAAAATCCTCCAATGAGAATCCCAGCTGATCTTTATCAATCCCTGTTCTTTGTTACTGTATTTGGAGTGGGAAGCTTTAAGTTCAGTTTCCCAGAACTGAACAAGTCTGTTCTTTATCCCCATGTCTGATTCCAGTGTAATATAATGAAAAATAAAATGACATAATTATCTCTATATGTAAGAAAACCGACATCGTGCTGAAATCCGAGTTCTTATTGGTCAGTTTTTTGCATTTATAATGAAGTTTATGATCAGTAAAATTCTCATTGGTGAAGTTTCTTGCATCTATAATTATGGTTTTAAGTAACTTTTAGAGAAAAGTAGGGGGTGCTGTGGAGCGGCATTACAGTTGGGTTTACAACCCCTTTTAATTGTGTCTTCGGGGCACTAAAATTGGGTACAGATTTCTGGAGATTTTGCCCATAGCAACCAACTAGATCTTTGCTTTTGTTTTCAAACTCAAAGGTTGTTGTTTAAATCTAATTGCTGATTGGTTCCCATGGGCAACATCTCCAGATATTTATCTCCAATGTTAATAAACCTGCCCCTTAGTTTGGATCAAGTAAAAAATACTTTTTTATTATTACAGAGAAAAAGGAAATAGAGCTTTCTGGATAACTGGTTTCCAGAAAACGGATGCCATACTTGTACTAAAAGTTAATTTAAAGTTGTACAAATCTTTTAAAATGTGCCCTATACTATGTGAGCATATGTAAGCACCTGAATCTTTTACACTGTTTTTACAGTGTTTTAAAGTGCAATGTATATGACGCTGTTCTTTTTAATGGCCATCTTGTACACGTGAGTGTAAGAAACATTTTAATCATCCCTATGTTCCTTTCAATGTAATTAAACTGTTTTGCCTTGCAGATTACCAGCGGCAGAAAGAGAGGACTGTACACTAGAGGATATACCCATAATTTCCTTCATTGTCCACATCTGCTTATTTTGTAATACATGGCTTGGGAAATGTCTGCTTTGCCAGTGGAAAGTTCTGTGCGGTGACGGATCAATGTCAGTCACTTCTTTGGATTCTGATTGGTTCATCCAGGAATGGGAGAATTTAACAGAGAAATCTGTAATATTCGCTGCCATTTGTTTTGTCAAGGTTATTTTATAGGTACCACTGATAAATCTTTGTGCATGTTAGAATGGTGGTTTTGTGTGTCAACTTTATGCTTTTTATTTGTTCAATTTTGTTTATTTGTACAGTGTCCTCTCCTAAAATCTGGTTTGTTTTTTTGTTTAACTTTAAAATAGGTGATGCACTGGAGTAAATATCCAAAAAAAATATTTTTTTTTAGAAAAAAAAGCACATTTTATGATTCTTGGTTGGGGGGTGATTATGCTGCTTGTATCACCGCTCATAACTGCTCAGTGGAAACACTAATAAGGGGGTTATGTAATAAAATAAAAGGTACAAATTTGAAACCAGTGAATATTTACAGGTCATTTGTTTTAAAATAATGATTATTTGTTGCTGTGGGTTACTGCACCTGGGCAAAGGTAGTGCCTTTTATTGCAGATGGGGGTATGAATTTAATAGCAAAGTTGTTGCTGATTACTCTGTCAAATGTGGTTTTGTTTGTTTTGTTGTTTCTGTGCTCTGAGACGAAAAGATAAATACATTTTTAATATGGTCTCTGTCAGTTTTGTGTAGCAAATGAACCATATCCATGTGAGATTAGTAGGAAACATCAGCTTCATTTATGAATGATTGGGTAAAATATAATAAACCGATCCAAAGCACTATGCTTCCAAAGCACTATGGTTTGCACTATGCTTGCTTAGTTCTCAGCCACTTGAACCTGGGACAGTGTTAAATGAGCCCTTATGTCACCATATGGATCATGGCCAATTCATATTTGAATATATAATTTCTCAGACATGGCAGAACTCAGCTGGAAGAGCGTAATAAGTGCTATGTATTCTGCCCTTGAGAAGTAACTCCAGTATACTGGCCCATAACTCTCACCCTGGCCTAACATATTCACCAATGTGTTTAGAGCCTTATAAAATACCTCCATGTTCTATTCGCCAGTGATAGCTATTTCCTGTTCACTACACTCATGGCAGTGGGTCATGTGTATGTATCCCTGCCCCTGGAGGATTGGACAGCTACTAATTAGCATAGCATTCACCTTTAGTTCTTTTTTATGTCCCGCTTCAAGTATTCAGGCTCGCCCAATTTATTGTTCTGGCCAGGTCTCAGGCTCTCCCTGGTTGAAGCTCTAGGACTAGCGCTGAATGTAACCAGTGCCCAGGGGCCCTCCTGTGATTCAGGTGCAACCAGGGGCTAAGGCAATACAAGGATTCATTTACTGCCAAGCGATGTATGCTTTCACAAGCAGGCCCCATCTTTGCAGGGAGATTTGGGGTTTGCTCCATTCCGCTCCTCAAGATGATGGCGCCTGGTCTCCTCATGTGGCTTGTTCTGACGCCAGAGCGTGTTGCCAGCGTTGGAATGGATGCCAGCATCATAATGTCATCCGGCCCATTTTTGCTCTAAAAGGAGCCTGGACATTGCAATCAATGCCCAGATATAGGTTCTTCTTATTGAGTTCCTTGGTGTGATTTATTGTTATCTTCTTGGATTCCTGTTTTGACTTTGGCCTTTTATTTGGATATTGAACCTTGCTGCCTGGTTTGACCCTTTTGCCTGGACTTTGGCTACCCTTTTGCTTAACCCTTTTGATACCGCAAACTCTATTGGACTAATTGCTTCCTCCTTGGTCCGCAACTCCGAACTGCGCCTTCGGTCCCTTACCTGCTAGTAATTCTGAGTCTATCCAGACACTAACAGCCACTCTACGCTTCCCTGTAAAGCAATATCCCTGTAAGATGACGTCTCTTATACTGCCAGCATTGTATTGAAACTCTGTATTTTCTACAGCATGCAGATTCAGCGTTATTATTGGTGAGCTATTCTTTGAAGGCAAAGTTCTGGCAAGTGACTTTTTTCACAGTGAATTATCCTATCAACTAATTTACGGCATGTATACTGGATATATTTTGTATTTGGTATTTTTTGCAGAGTTAGAGAGGTAAAAGGTCGCTGCTAATATGGAGGGAGAGTCCATTTTAAAGAGAGAGCAGGATGGATACCTTAGTCCTTAATTATGCTGTGTCTTATAAGCATTCTGGGGAGCAGGAGCAGACTGAGCGAACAGCAAAAAAAGTCTAAAATCTGTAGGTCTAGTGATAATCCTGCGCTGCAAGGCAGAAGACTGTCAGGAATGTATTGCTCTGGCTTCAGGAAATATGACTAATCCGTTTGAAGAGTTCATGAATAAAATGTCACAATCTGCATCCCAATCTACTGAAATTGCTCTATCTAGAGCTCCTGATAAGCTGAATCCAAGGACCCAGGAGGAGATATGTTCATCATCAGCTGAGTCTAATTTGGACTACTTTATTCAAGTTTGAGAATGGGAACTAATGGATTCTAATGACAAAAATGAGGCCAATTATCAATTAAATTTTGATCTTTTGTAACTAGTGTCACCTCTTATAGAGGCTATGATTAAAGCTGTAGGATTAGAGGTCCATAGGAGGGATTAGTTAGCTGGTCACTTTTACAAGAAGCAACCATATTTTTCTGTACATGAAATATTTAAAGCAGAATTAAAGAAAAATGGAAGACTCCAGATAAAAAGTTCTTCATCTCTAAACGTTTCAATAAAATGTACCCTTTTCAAGAAGTTATTCACATGTCACACCTCCTTAAGTAGATGCTCCTATTACAAGGTTTGCCCGCAAAACTACAGTACCTGTAGATGATGGTGTATCTTTTTGTGATGTAATGGAAGAACGGCAAGAGTACACTTTAAAGGAACAGTTCAGGGTAAAAATAAAAACTAGGTAAATAGATAGGCTGTGCAAAATAAAAAATGTTTCTAATATAGTTAGTTAGCCAAAAATGTAATCTATAAAAGCTGGAGTGAGTGGATGTCTCACATAACAGAATACAACACAACATCCTGCTTTTCAGCTCTCTAAATCTGAGTAAGTCAGCGACTTGAGGGGGGGCCACATGGGACATAACTGTTCAGTGAGTTTGCAATTAATCCTCAGCATTCAGCTCAGATTCAAAAGCAACAGTTATGACCCATGTGGCCCTCCCTCAAGTCATTGATTGGTAACCAGGGTAACCAGTCAGTGTAAACAAAAGAGAGCTGAAAAGCAAGAAATAGTGTTCTGTTCTGTTAGTTAGGCAAATATGTAATGTATAACGGCTGGAGTGACTGCAAGTCTAAACTAACTATATTGAAAACATTTTTTATTTTGCACAGCCTATCTGTTTACTCAGTTTTTACTTTTATACTGAACAATTCCTTTAAGAAAAGCCTACCAAGTGGCTGGTGCTGCTTGTAGACCAGCTTTTGCTAATATTTGCCTTGCAAAAGCTTCCAAAATTTGGCTAAAAAGTATTGATGTTTTATCCAGAAATGTCAGTAGATCCAGGATTAAAGATGCATTAAATGAAATCAAATTGGATTCAGATTTCATCATAGAAGCAGCAACTGAAAATCTTCATCTAGCAGCAAAAGCAAAAACTATGGCATTGTCTGTCTCAACTAGAAGGGCATTATGGCTCCGGCAATGGCAGGCTGATGCTGCCTCAAAACATAATATTTGTGGTTTACCATTTCAAGGGGGTTACTATTTGGTTCCAGTCTAGAAAAGATAATCTCTACGGTTACAGCAGGCAAAATCCCCTTTTTGCTACAAAACAGAATAAGTAGATGATACCAATTTCAGAATTAAAGAACTAAGAGATCTACTAATAAGGAAGCAAAAATATATATACCAGGTCTGGACAATCCAATCCTTTTCATGGTTTCAGAATACAGACCAGGGAAAGTATACATGATGCCAGAAGTTTAACCCAAGATCTGGTGGGAGGAAGGTTTGGGAAATTTTGTATCGAATCAAGTTCAATGGTCGAATTTCTGAGTATTTTCTCTTCGAAATTCGACCCTTGATAAATCTGCCCCGTAATGTCATTATCAGATTCTAATTTTGGTCATTCTGTTTTACAAACAGTGTCTTTGTCTCGATAAATGTGTTACTGCATTTCCCTCCCTTCATTGATATGGTATCTCATACAGGTGACCCACTGCCAAGTGCAATGAACAGGAAAAGAGAAAATATTTAATACCTACCATAATTTTCTTTTCCTGGAACAAACTCATGGCAGTGGGTCACTATGCCTCCCTATCTTAACTTGGGCAAAACCTAGAACTAATTAATAGCAGTCTAGTCCAGCGTGAGCAGGGATCCATACACACTGCCATGAGTTTTTTCCAGGAAAATAAAATTACGGTAAGTATTAAAAATGTTCTATTTTCTTCTATGTTCTACCTCCATCAAAATGTGAGAGCCCGTAAGCTGAATAGTAAATACAAGCTGAGGCCATATTTGTCAATTTGACCCCCTTTCTTTTCTATACAGTGCAGAGATTCGGAAAACAAATCGCCACAAGTGCCATACAGCTAGAGATTTTACAGTATGGCACAGGAAGGCAGTTCGGGGAGATTGTCGCCCAGACGACTAAATTTCCCCGAATCTTGCCATGTACCCTTACCCTTGAACTTCATTGCAGTTTAGGAAAGTGCCTGTACCCGGTGTACAGATGTTTCCATTATCTTTAGCTATTGCCATGCTTCTACTGATTAGGCAATGCACATAAAACATTTTATTGAGGAGTATAACTGTTATCATGGGAGGGAACTAAATTACTGGGCAACAAAACACAAACATCAGTGGTGCCTGCACCTTTAAATCCCGGAATTGCACGCAACGCGCGCATTAAGAAGATGCCAGCGTGGAAGATTGGTGCGGTGGCATCCCTGCAGCACCACCACTAGACCACCAGGGTTAGCTTTTCTTACAAGGAAAAACCCAAACATTTTAATAGAAGTCAAATTGATTTGCTCTGGCTATAGTTTGTTTGGTGGCACTGAATATTGTCATGATTATTTTCATTTGGGATTTAGTGAAGTTCTCAATAGGTTTATTAAACAGTGACTCATAAGGGTTCTTTCTCAGTGGGATGTTAGAGACATTATCTATCCTAGTATAGATACAGGTCCACAACCGTTTCACTGTGAGACATCCCCACCAAATATGTCCCATTGTACCTGCATCCTCTGAAACAATTTGGTGATTGACCTGGATGCCATTTGGACAATTAAACTGGCACCATATACCATCTTAATAAAACTTTAAAGGAAGTTTCCTGGATTAGCGCATTAATTGAGCATTTGGTAGGTTGTTGCAAAATCTCATTCCAAGTCTCCTCGGTTTGAGGATCACCCAAATCCTGGTGCCAATCCGTAATATATTTCAGATGCAAGACTGGAGTGATTGAGATTAACTCCTTATATAGAGATGATGTACTTTTGGGGCCCATGGTTTTGGCTATACATATCTGTTCAAATAATGTCATCGGGGGAACCACCATCTCTTTCCCTTTCAGTAATGTCAAGATATAATGATGGATTTGTGCTAATCTAAGTAGTTCCTCAGGAGGCATATTATATCTTACCTTTAACTCTGTAGGCGTGTGTAAAGTTCCTGACTTTGTCAAATCTCCTATCCTTTGTAACTGTGCAGCAAAGAAATATTTCCTAAAATCTGGGACTCCCAGTCCGCCATTGGTGTTAAGACGGGACATGTATTTCCTGGGTATTCTGGGTTTAGTCCTGTTCCATATATACTTGTAACAATTTTTTTCTAAAGAGCGGAAAAATTCAGGAGGTAATGGTAAAGCAGACAGATAATAAAGAACTCTGGGCAAAATTATCATCTTGATCGCTGTATCCTGCCTGTCCATGAGATCAAGGGATCGTTCCAGTTATTTAGGGTTTGGCGTATTTTATTTAATAGGCCTGGGTAATTTGCTTTATTTAGGGATTGTAAGGAATTAGCAAGATTAGCAGGGTTCTGCTGAAAGGCACAAGGCTCTAATGCCTATAGAAATAGTATAAGGGAAAGGGGGCACCCTTGCCCCGTCCCCCCCGTCTCAAAGTTATCATCCTTGAATCGTATCCTAACAAACTAACCTTTGAGGTAGGTTCGTCATATAGAGCTTCGATCAATTGTAAGAATTGAGGTGGGAATCTATATTTGTCGAGGATGAACTGAAGGTAGTTCCTTCCAACCGAATCGAATACTTTGTTTATGTCTAATGATAAAAGCATAGTAGGGCGTATTTGAGCTAGTAGCCTGGGTAATTAAATGTACAATTTTACGTATGTTGTCTGCTTTATAAAACCACATTGGTCTAAGTGTATAATACTATGCAAAAAAGAATTAACACGAGTAGCCAAAGCTTTTGTGAGTTATTTCAGGTCCACATTCAGCAGTGAAATTGGACGGAAATTCGCACAGCAGGTATTATCTTTTCCCGGCTTGGGAATAACTACTATTTTAGCCTCCAGCCTGAAACTTTCTCCTGAAAAGACCCTGTTTAAACGGGGCACTAGAATTTTGGCAAATGTTTTGTTATATAATGGGGAATAATCGTCTGGTCCCTGGGCTTTGGCGTTTTTAAGCTCTTTAATTGCTAAATGAATTTCTTCCCCAGATATAGGACAGGCCATTAGGTCTATTTGGTCTTGGTCTAAAGTCGGTATCTCTATTTGATAGAGCCACCCCTCTGCTTTGGATAGGGAGAATCCATTAGATTGATTATAAAGTTTTTGATAGAAATTGGCAAATTTCTCCACCATTCTCTCAGGTTTAGCTGATAGCCCATTACCTTTTATCCTTAAGGTAGCGAAGGGTCTAGTATTATGGTAGTTATTAAGTTTCCTAGCTAATGGGTAATCTGCCTTGTTTCATTTTGCATAAAATCTTTGTTTAGCCCATCTTAGGGATTTATCTGCCTGGAAAGTTAAAAGAAGATTGAGTTCTATTTTGTTGCTCCCTTGTAGGGCCTTTGATCATTATCTTTTCCTGAGCTGCTAGCTCCTTCGTTAATTTATCAATCTTTTCTTGACGCATTTTTTTCTCTATAGCCCCTATTCGTATAAAAGCCCCTCTTATGACTGCCTTATGGCACTCCCACAAAGTACCCAAGGTGACATCAGCTTGACTATTTACAGTAAAATAATTTGTGAGCTCATTTTCAATTTGTTTAACCACCTCTTTATCTCCCAGCAATGTGTCATTTATCCTCCATTTATATTTCCCCTGCCCTGCGGTCAGGTTTGCAAAGGAAATCAACATTGGAGAATGATCTGAACAAGAGCAGGTCAAGATTTTAGTCTTATCTGTTGAGGGACCTAGATATCTAGAGGCTAACAGCCTAACAATCCTTGAAGATGACTGGTGGACATTTGAATAGAATGTATATTCCCTAGTCTGAGGGTGAGATTCTCTCCATGTATCCAAAAGCAACATCTTATGTATTAGTAGCTTCAACTGGGCTGAAACTCTATTGTTACCTCTATCCTGTGTCAGGGGGTCTCTTGCCCTATCTAACTTATTATGTATTACTCCAAAATCCCCTCCTATAATAATCTTGCCAGAAGCATGTTTACCGATTAACAAAAATATTTTGTGGGACAATTAACATATTCTCATGGTTCAAGGGACCTCTGTCATTGGCTTGTAAATGAACTCAGCAGGTTTTAGGTGGTGAATATTCAAATAAGAACAGTTTCCAGGGTCGAGGTGTAATAGATCTCACAATCAAATTCTAGTTGGTGAATTAAAGTTTGAATTTTGACCAAAAAACCTTAAAGGAGGCTTGTCACCCAAAAACATTATTCCAAATCCTATTTTATCATGTTAGGCAAGCAAAATGAACTTTATATACACTATATAAATTATTTGAATCTTGTTTCCTTTAGTCTGGGAATTCATAATTATAGCACGCAGGCAGGAGCCATTTTGTGGATACTGTTATTAACCTGATGTCCACCATCATGCACTGGTTACACAATTAAATGTTTTTTTTAACAGATTTTCTTTATTGATTTTCCAATAACATAAGTTAGAGAAGAAAGAGAGAAGAAGAGACAGAGCAAGATGAGCTTCCCCGATTTACACTACTGCTACAATTCTTTAGGTATTACATAATATACATTTGTTCCCCCAAAGCCTAGTTATCGTGACCATTTAAGAGATCGCTAGCCATTTGTCCCAAATTTTGCTGAATTTCCCAGGGCAACCACGGGCAGCATATGTCAATTTTTGTCTGGGAAGGGTGTCATCCACTAGTTTTTTCCAGAAGCCAAGTGTAGGAGGTTCTGGAGCTTTCCAGGTCAGCAGGAGGGCTTTCCTGGCAAAATGAAGCAATTGCTGTAGGCACAGTCTGTCACTGGAGTAAATGCTGAGTCCTTCAAATAGTCCAAGGAGACAAAATTCCGGCATTCTGATATTGGGCAATCCCAGTGATATATTAATGAAACCAAGTATTGAAGTCCAATATTGTTGAATCTTGGGGCACTCCCAAAAAACATGCAGATAGGTACCAAATTCCTTATTACATTTGAGACATACATCAAGATGACCATGAAACTTTCGTGCCAGCCTATGTGGGGTTAAGTATACTCTGTTTAAGAATTTAATATGAATAAAGCGGTCTCTAACACAAACATTGATTTCTGGGATTTGTTCAAGTATGTCTGCCCATGTTTCTTCCTCTAAGGTTGGGAAGTCTGTCATATGGGATCAAAATTCCCCTGGAGAATGATTGCATAAAACCAACTAAGGGGCTTGGTCAGTTCTGGTCTGCGGAGGTAGCCCTCTAGGGTTGACTCCGCTATCTGCGGTGCCCCCACTGGAAATTGGGCCTGGAACAAGTGTCTTAATTGTAAGTATCTAAAGAACATCTGATTGTGAAGGCCGTACTCCTCCTTCAACTGGGTAAATTGTTTTAGCTCACCTGCACCTATTATATCCCCTAGGTGTTTAATATTGGCATTTGCCCAGACCCTGACCTCTGGCAGGATTTTGAATTGAAGGAATTATTGCCTCAGAGCGGTGTCCTTTTGGTCCATGTGTTTGACTTTTTATATCCTGCCATCACCAACTTTTGAAACACCTGGATAACCGTTTTCATGGGGGGGGGGGTTATTTGGTACAGTACAGCTAAAGCTTCAAAGGAGGAGATAATTGCTGCCTCTATTACTGTGGCCTGATTATTGGGGTCTGGGTGAAGCCACCACCATGCATATACCAGCTGGTTTGAAGGTCAGGAAGGGATAGTCCCCCTTTCTTTATTGGGGCCTGTAACATTTGCATGCTTATCCTAGGTCTCTCACCTACCCATAAAAAGTCTCTGATGTATGCCTCGGGTTGCTTAAACCATCCGTTCGGTAGTATAATTGGTGCATTATGGAATGCATATAGAAACTTTGGCAGGAATATCATTAACTGCCCAGTACTCTTCAAATCTGAAAAGCTTCCCTGACTTGTTCATGGTTTATCCACTTTGGTGGCAACCTCCATTGCTGCTGTCTACTCTTTCCTCCTAGCTTCAACTCTACTTGAAGGGGAGCATGATTGGAACATATTCTTGGGAGGAAGGAGATGGACTTTATTATAGGAAGGGCTTGGGGTGATGCTACGGCCAAGTCTATCCTGGACAGCGCTGAGGTGGAGGAAGTGTAGCATGAATACTGCTTCTTTGTTGGATTTATCCATCTCCACACATCTGTAAAATTTGTGGTGTTCAGCCAGTCCCCCAGTGCCCTAGATTCCCCCCTGAGTGGCCGGAGCCTGTCTATGTCTGGGTCTGGGACCGCGTTGAAGTCCCCTATCCAAAGGATAGGATGGACCCCTAATTCTGTTATTTTTAGTAGTATGTCTTGCAGGAGAGATATCTCTCCCGGTGGGGGCAAATACATATTAACCAGTATCAAGACTTGATGTGCAATTGTTATTTTGAGAATTATAAACCTGCCATTCCTATCGGAGATCACCTTGTCAATGTTTGTTCTAGCGGTTTTCCTTATGAGGATGGCTACTCCCCTGGGAGTATTCTGCGTGGAAGGTTTAGCTTAGCCACCTTTTTTTCAACGCTTGGACTCTTTGGCCTATCAGATGCGTCTCCTGGAGTAACAGTATATCTGCCCCCCTTTTTCTAAGATAGTCCAAAACTAATGAATGCTTCACTTTGTCATTTATACCCCTGACATTCCAGGATATTAGTTTAAGACTAAATCCTGCCATACTTAATGCTTACCATCGTATGAAACAGTACACATAATGGCAAAGTATTGGTACTTTCACATTTTAGGGAGCTTATCTTGAAAGTGGATAGCATTAGAAGAAAAGAGAAAGATAAATTAATAATAATAGATATAACAACCTCAACCCCCGTGTCCCACCTGGTATCCTCCTCCCCCAATTGGAGATACATTAATCCTGAAACAATTTTAACAGGGAGCTATTCCACCATGAGACTGTTAAACTGTTCAGTCTCCCAAAACTTGGTTAGCAAATTCAAAACTTTCCCTTTAGGTAGGGTCAAGCCCGCCTTACGGACAGACAATTGATCGCGAGCTAGGGGGTCACAGTCCCGGTCTCCCTGGCCTTTCGGAGCTACCCTTGGGGTAGAGGTCTCTCATATATTGCCTCCAGTCTGTTCAACTTGTAGTCCCAATAGTTAAGGAGAGAAAGTCCAGCATATTGGGAAAGGGGCACTCCATCTACCCCCCAGGGCTCTGTATAGGCAAATAGCCAGGGATTCATCTGCCAGGACCCATAACCACCAACTACTTACGCAGTCACCTCTTTGCTAGCGGCCATCCTCCCCTCTTGGGGAGTGTGCTGGGCTCCTCCACCGCTGGGGAGGGGATCTCTGCAGAGGGGGGTTGTGGCTCCATCAATGATCCACAGCTTAGCTGAGAACAGCATGTTGTATTTGATCCCCTTTTCTCTAAGGCGCATTTTGACTCCTAGGAAGGTACTTCTCTGTCATTGGAGAGTTGCCGAGTAATTAGGGTATAATGAGACCCGGGCCCCTTTAAATAATAGGTCTCCCTTTCTTCTTGTGGCCTGTAGTGTAGCATCTCAATCTCTATAGTTAAGGATCTTGATAAGAAAGGGTCTAGGTGGTCCGCCTGGAGGGGGCGCTCGTGTGGGGACTCGATGGGCCCTTTCCGCAACAAATTGTTGGGAGAATGTGTCCTTACCAAGCATGTCCTGCAGCCATTGCTCTGCAAACAGCTCTGGGTTCTGGCCCTCGCTTTTCTCAGGATGCCTGACCACTCTTACATTAGAGCACCTCTGGCGGTTTTCCATATCTTCAATTCTGTCCATAGTCAGCTTAAGCATTTTTTGGAGCTGTGTTAACTCCCCTGGTACTGGTGCAGTATTATCCTCCAGGGCTCCCACCGCTCCTCCAATGCCCTTGGTCTTTCCCTTATTGTCTGAAGATCTGGTCTCAGGAGCGAAATTTCAACTCTCACCTCCTCAATCTTGGTGTTCAGCGTTGCCAAGATGACCTGCATCGTTGGTGTGGAAGGCTCTGCTGCCTATTGCTGTCCCATCCTGATGTTCTGGCGGGGTGGCAGGGAAGCGGTCGCCATTTTGTTTCGGCTGATGCGCATAGAGCTCCAGTCTCCCCGCAGCATTGGAGCAACCGTGGGGGTTGTTTTTCCCCATTGTGAGAAGGATTGGGTGCTCCTGCACGTAGTGAGCTTCTTTGATATTTTTTGCGGCTCAGCTCGGGGCCAAAATTGGCAGTACAGAATCTTGTATGGCGGAGCGCCGTGGCCCTGCTTCTGCTTAGCTCGGCATGCGACTCCGCCCCCACAATTAAATGGTTAAGAGAATGGGGGAATGTGGGGAGAGCTTCTAGGAAGTGCTGCATGGAAAGTGAAAGTAATTGCTGCCCGCCTCTATGCCTAAGGCATAGAGGAGGTGCAAGCAATATTTGATTGACAGCTGTTATTTTTAAATTAATGCATTAATCTCCTCTTAATTGGTCTTTCTGACTCCCATCTCTCTCCCCTCAAATCAATCTTAAACTCTGCTACCAGGATCCTTCTGCTCTCTCCTAAAA
>JAMBMQ010000020.1:900884-921109 GCA_024363595.1 Xenopus borealis | reverse complement strand
TCGTTGAAAAAGGAGCAGGAGGGTCCCTGACGCTGAATCAGTCCATCCACGCGACGATCCGGTATCTTGGGACGGTGGGGGTCCAGGAAGTAGAGGCAGCAGCAAGCATGTGTTCCTTGTGCTCCTGCTGCTGCCTATGTGGCCCCTGGGCGATCTCGCCCAAGGGCCCACTCATTTCCCCTCCTGCTGTTGTCTAGGGGTGGGGGAATGAGCAGGAAGCGAAGGTGCTGCTTTACAAGCCGCTTCTTTGCTTCCAGGGAGGAAAATGCTGCAGATCGTAGAATCTACGATCTATGGCATTTCAAGAGACTTTGCCACAGAACATAAATTCTACGATCTGTGGCATTTAGAGGGTTAACGTATGATCGAAGGATTTTTCTTTGATTAAAAAAACGTAGAAAAATGGTCTAGCTGGTCCCCATAGGCTAGCATAGCACTTTGGCAGCTTTTATTTGGCAAAGTAAAAAAAATCAAAGGATTTTCAAAGAGACAGTACTTCGAATTTCGAAGTCATATGATTTTACTATTCGACCATTCCAATTGAAGGGTCGAAGAAACCTATTCGATGGTCTAAGTTTTTCAAAAATGTACTTCGAATTTTTTGCATTCGAATATTCACTTCGACCCTTAGTAAATCAGCACCAATGAATTCGGCTAAATCCGAATCCTGCAACAGATGCTAGTATTCTGTGCAGCCCTAGTTTTTATATCTGAGATAATATGTGTAAACATATGAAAGGTGTGGCTACCAATAACATTCATTTGGGGGAGATCACCTAGATAGAAAGCTAGGGCTTAGGCTAAGGCATCATGTTTAGAAATTTTACTAGCCACTGGTTTTCTTGCTGTGGTTAGTATATTGGCACATTGACTGGCAGGCAGGTTTACATTCACAAGATCATAAAAGCATAAACACCAGAAGTACAGTTTATAGTAACTTTTAATTTAAACATATACTTATACTGTTTATTATCTAAAACAGGGATATTTTCATTAACACTGTCAAAGACGCAGCAAGTTTAAAAATCCCATTAAAATTTGAGGCGCATGAAAAAGTACACATCAAAATCAACACAGACAGCAATAAAGTGAAGTATACAATATCAATCCTTACCAAGAGGAATGAGGGCAAATTCAGTTTCGAGAAGTTGATGTGAGAAATTAAATTTGTTATGTTGGGGTTGAATTGCCTCTTGTTAAAATGCACTTTCCTTGGGGCTGTTGAAATGGATTATATCGAGGAATTGCCATTCAAGGTAAACACTCAATTCAAATATTATTGTGGTTGAAAAAAAATTGGATTTTGATAACTTATATCACTTCTTGCCTATTTGATAAGTCCTATTGTTCTCTATATGCACAGATTATGACCTATACAGCCATCCAACTGATCTGTGATATGGAGTAAAGTTGGTTGCAAGAGGTCACCAATCAAGCGGATATTTCACAGATATGCCCACTTTTTGGTGGGTGATATTGGGCTGATCCAAACATTGGGTCCTAGGGTTCAACAATGGAATTTTTAAACCTATATGGAAAAAAAGTGGCTGATTTTTTTGGGCAAATATCGGTTGGGGAAGCCCATTGGAGGGCTCAATACATGGGCCAATAAGCTGCCACTTTTGCTTCCCAGATTTTGCAGTACTTGTGTGAACATGACAAAGAGGATGCAAAAAAAGATGCATCTTTTTAAAGGGATACTGTCATGGGAAAACATGTTTATTTCAAAACGCATCAGTTAATAGTGCTGCTCCAGCAGACTTCTGCACTGAAATCCATTTCTCAAAAGAGAAAACAGATTTTTTTTTTATATTCAATTCTGAAATCTGACATGGAGCTAGACATTTTGTCAATTTCCCAGCTACCCCTGGTCATGTGACTTGTGCCAGCACTTAAGGAGGGAACTGCTTTCTGGCAGACTGTTGTTTTTCCTTCTCAATGTAACGGAATGGAACGCAGAGGGACATGGGTTTTTACTAGTGCTGTTGCATCTAATCAGGCAGCTGTTATCTTGTGCTAGGGAGCTGTTATCTGGTTACCTTCCCATTGTTCTGTTGGGGCTGCTGGGGGGTGGGAAGGGAGGGATGATATCACTCCAATTTGCAGTACAGCAGTAAAGAGTGATTGAAGTTTATCAGAGCACAAGTCATATGACTTGGGGCAGCTGTGAAATTGACTATACAGTATGTCTAGCCCCATGCCAGATTTTAAAATGAAACATAAAATCTGTTCTGCTCTTTTGAGAAATGGATTTCAGTGCAGAATTCTGCTGGAGCAGCACTATTAACTGATGCATTTTGAAAAAAAAACTTTTTTTCCCTTGACAGTATCCCTTTAAATAAAAACTACATATAAATAAGCTTTTTTTCTTACTGTTATTTTCCCTTAGTAATTGCAAGAAATAGCAATAATCCATACATACACCTACGCACTCAGATGGAGAGATAAAGCCCACTTAATTTAATGAATGAGACAACTTACCACATTTGGTGAAGAGTGTTGACAATTACTCTTGAGTGGGATATTCCATATAAATGTCCAGTAAATACAACCACACTATTAAGGTATGGCCTTTTGGAGTGCTGTGGCACTGATTTACATAGGTATAGGACCTATTATCCAGAATGCTTGGAACCTGTGGTTTTCCAGATAAGGAATCTTTCCGTAATTTGGATCAACATACGTTAATTCTACTAATACTATTAATACAATATTAATTAAAGCCAACAGGACTGTTTGCCTCCAAGAAAGCTTAATTATATCTAATTTGGAATCAAGTTTTATTATTACAGAAAAATGAAATAATTTTTTAAAATGTAAATGTAATCATTTGATTATAATATGGAAGATGGCCTTCCCATAATTTGGATCTTTCTGGATAATGTGTTTCTGAATAATGGATTCCATACCTGTACTGCCAGTGGAGAATTTTTAAGCTAACCTCTCACTCTCTGACTCCCACTCAAAATTTGTGCTCAGAAACAGCAACATTCCCATACTTTGCTGTCTATTTAAGGGAAAACAATAAGTATAAACCATATAAGTATATAACATATACTTAAACTTTTTTGTGGACAGTGGAAAGGAAAAAGAAAAAGGATAAAGCACAGGAGGTCATTTACAAACTTCCCTCATACCAGTGCAAGTGCACTATGGGATTCAAAGTCCCTTAATATTCATTCATTCATTCATTCATTCATTCAGCACTAGCCTTTGGGGCATAGCTGTTCTCGACACCTGGCACTGGATTACAAATCTGTCACAAACTGCAAAGTAAGCACTGTCTGAAGATAGTCATATACTGTACATATGACAGGCAATAAAGACAGGGCTCCTTTGCACCATGAGCCATCAGCGGTCCCTAATTGTCTGAATCACACACAAATTTGGGGCAAGTAGGGAGCGGAATGGGAGACACATACATGCTTCCCCCAGCCCACCCTTCATGACTACAAACTGCCCAAATGTAGGTAGTGTTGTATTCATTGTGGAAAATATAAGTGCTCACTACATGGCAATTGTTGTGTTTGGCTGATTTTTGCAGTTTGCCCCTACTAGTTGTAAATAAGCCCTGCAGGGAGAAACCCAAGAGTAGCAGGAGGCGAAGAAAGTCTAGGAAGTTATACAATGGAATACAGATTGCAGAAAAAAGTCACAGTTTTGTAATCTTGCAACAAACAGCATTTTTCCTCCTTTTCCTTGGAATGTGCACAGCGGTGGCATTGGATTGTCATGCATGTTCCCCAAATTGGGAATGAAGGGGAAAAACAGAGACCCGCAGGCATATAGCAGCAGCCTCGTCCTACCCTGTTGGGTGAAAAAGCATTGCATAAAGAGGATTTTTTTACAGTGAAGGGTCTTTGAAACTGCAGCTCACAGGGTACTATAATAATAATAATAATAACACTCCTGGCACAGAGGCACTGAATAAAGGGATCAGATATATGTTATAGTGAATCATCTATCTACTGATGAAAATACCATACGCAGATACGTAATCCGCTAGAACAAGTGGAACTACCAGCACATTCATTGTTCAGGTGTCAGTGTGTAAATCATTAAAGCAAGCTGGGTGAGGGCAATGACTCTCTTTTAAAAGGGCAAAATTGCCTTTGTAGATGTTGTCAATGTGTGTGAAAACAGAAATAATGCAGGGGCAAAGCATTTGCACTATAGTACCCCTCTTTCCCCCTCCAGTCATATACACTGGCTATGGTGCACAAAATACTGGTAGTGAGATGAAATGAAAAGCAATTAGTCATATCAAGCTCAAACAAGCAAAATATTTGCAGGCTTGGGCTCATAATGACTGAGTGATGTCACTATGATGTAGCTAAATAAAGCTGCAGTGTTTAGGTTCTAATTCTAACTTGCATTTCATCCTGGTGTGCCCTGGGGCAGTTGCATAGAAAATGTAGGTACGTACAGCTGGTGTTAAGTACTGTACATTTGTCGTGCTCCCGGCCAATAGATATATAGATGTGCACTGCTTTAATTGCTCACACTTCTACATTCTACAACTTGACACACCACAAAACACGGCTCATAATTCCATGCATACTGCCTTTTCATGAATAGGAAACCATTTCATCATTGGTTTTGTATAACGTGTGTATATCATCCCTTTTAGGAAAATAATACATTGTCACCCATTTCATAATGACAGGTTGGCCTGTGTTTGAAGGGAGCCCTCTAATTACTTGCCATTTTCTAGGACTTCCCTGCTATTTGCTGGTGAGACGAAGACAAAAATTTTGCTCTAAAAAAAGACACACAAAACCCAGAGGGACAGAGGAACACATTGACACTATTTTGATAAAAAGTTATGACTATATCCAAAGTATTTAGTAAATAATGAAGTCAGTGCAGCATATGGTAGGGTTATAAAATGCATGGGGTTTCATCATTAACATTGGAGCAAAAGTGCAGTCATATACAGCAGCTAGTGAGTAATTCACTTTTGATTGGTCCAGGGCTACTCAGAAAATAAACAGGGTCGGACTGGAACATCAGGACACCCAATGGGCACAGCGTTTGTGGGCCCCAACTACCCAGACCAGATCCCCACTTGTCCTCACTCCCTCGGCTGCCCTCCCCCGATCACAGCAAAAGTAAAAGGTGCGAGTGTGGAGGGGAGGGTTGTCGATAGGTGATCGGTTGGGTGGCAGGGGCCCCAGACGGCATGTGGGGGACCCTGGGATAGGAACCCAGATGATCTTGCACATCCCAGTCCAACCCTGAAAACAAATGACTGACTTATAGCAGTGTCTGTGTGTTGTGACTTTTGGCCCCGTGTTAGCAAAATGAACCCCATTAAAGTGGCAGCAACATGTTGCACAGTTAGCTTAGATTTACAGCACTAAAAGCATTGCTTTTACTGGTGAAACTGTTAGATGCAGTTTTTGCATGTAACAATTGCATTAAGTACAATGGTGCACCACTCACCCTGTGATGGTAATTTTACAGCTGTCCTGCTTTCCTCTGGAACAAATTGTAGTGGGTTTTTGAAAGGTTGAACTTGATGCCGTATTAGTAATTTGTTTCAGCTTCAGACACAATGAAGCTATTCATTGGCATAAACAGAGCAATGTGTACACCTTAGGGCACTAGGGGCAGAGTTGGAAGGAAAGGTAAGTAAAGAGCAGTGTAAGCAGGGACCTGTGTGCATATTGTACCTGTATTACGCATGCCTGGTTGTATACAGCCTTTCCTTTTTTCAATATATTTTCACCTTGAGTTGGGCATTTTAAAAGAAATACACACCTTCAAACACTTGTGTAACCATACAAAACAATTACTTAAAAATGAACACTTATGCACAAATCAATTACATAACCACCCTTCAGGAGTAAATTCACAGTGAGCATAGAGAAACGGTGATAAAAAAATTCACAACCAAAACATAGGTTGCACCTGCCCGTACCAGAAGTTTGTGTCTGGATGAGGAGACGAGCAGTTCCACAACATGAAGTAGTGAGGGGAGAAGGCAATGGTATATTTATTTTGGGATTATGCCTTTGATGGCAGATTCACGGTTGACATAGGTCGCCCAATACACCAGATTAAAGATGGCAAACAAGACAGGGAAGACAATACGAGATATCTTGTCGATGCGGCTGACGCTGTTGTAGGTCTTCTTGCACTCCATGGGCTTGTGATCCAGGTGATGTGGTGACAGAGGGGCAGGAGGTGGTTGAAGGCCTGCATTTTTGGCAATTGTAGCAAGAGCAGGTTCCTTGATATTCAGGGTGTACGTCGTCCCCACTATATTGTATGTTGTATTAGACTTCTTGGCAAGGATTATTGGCTCCTTCTTCTAGGAATGAAGAAGACATATTGATAAATATCACCTAAAATAAGTTGAAATAATAGTCTATAATAATTTCAGCCTGATCATATTGTGCTATAGTTACAGGATTAACCTAACATTAAAATCTTGAATAAGCGTTTTAGTCAATAGTTTTTCTTCTACTTTAAGAATCTCATATTGTAAAGTCTATTAGCAAGGTGTGAGCCTTGCATACCTCTGGCAATAAAATGCCAATTATGCATAAAAGATGATAGCTTAAGGGCCACCTGTTATGGGAAACAGGGGTAGGCAACTACATGAGTATTCATCATATTCATGTGAATCAGATGTGACATTAAAAAAGATGTTTGCTACTGTTCTATTATCCCAACGAAACCTATTAGTATGAGGAATTCATTTGCAAAGACCAGTATTATGGTATTTAAATGTCAAATGTAAATTTAATGTAAAAAAGGCCAAGGAGTGTGATCGAGAGCACCCTTTGGTACCAGGCCATATTTGCAATGGGTTACTATACCTGGCAATATTTGCCCCTGTTATTACAGTCATTCGTCAGTGCTTCCATTTAACTGGTATAGGTATAGGAACCCTTATCCGGAAAGCTTAGAATTACAGGAAGGCCATCTCCCATAGAATCCATTTAAAGCAAATAATTCAAATTTTTAAAATTATTTCTATTATCTTTTTAATAATAAAACAGTACCTTGTATTTGATCTTAACTGAGCTGCATGAATCCATATTGGTAGCTAAAGAATCCTATTGGGTTTATTTAATGATTTTTTTAGTAGCCTTACAGTATGAAGATCCAAAGTATGGAAAAAAACATTATCTGGAAATACCCAGGTCTCAAGCATTCCAGATAGTAGATCCTATACATGCATTGCTGGTCAAAAACACCATGACACTAGAAAGAATCTTTTTGCCAAGATTTGTTAGTGAAACAAAGGTTTCAGAAAGAGCATTCATGCAGTCTCACCTTGAATTCTTGTCCTTCTTGTCCTCTTTTGCCATCCCAGGCCCAGCCTCTTTTGGTGAAATAATTGACAGTGGCAAACTCGATGAGTGCAGAGAACACAAAGGCATAGCACACTGCCATAAACCAGTCCATTGCAGTGGCATATGCAACTTTGGGAAGAGAATTTCTGGCACTGATACTCAGGGTGGTCATTGTCAGCACAGTCGTAACTCCTGGGGGGGAGAGTAGGAGTAATTGACAGGTGTGTCGATATGAATGTTTGCGGGGAGTGGAATATGTCATTTTAAGCAAGGTCCCCATACTGATCCAATTACATTTTGGCCACATGTGCAAAAAATTATTTATTATTATTTCAATAAGTCACCAATTAGAGCACCAATTATAACTGCCATAACTCACTAATGGTTATATAAAGAATGCTGAACCTGCTGGAAAAAGGTCCATGACTATATAAAGGCATGAGGCTGGGCAAATGAAAGCATGTAGTTAAGCTATAGCTCTGATATAATTTCCCTAGAATTAGTTATATTACTTACCAAAGACAGTCCTCGCTGGAACAGATTCCCTGTTTAACCAGAAAGAGACTTGGGACAGAATGACAGTCATAATACATGGTAGGTACGTCTGGATGACAAAATAACCAATCTTACGCTTCAGGTGGAAGTGAGTTGTCATAACGATATATTCACCTAATGGAAAAATAACAGTTACTACATACTACAGATTAATGTGGAGCCCAGACAAGTTATACTCCATTGTATCACAATGTATATCTATTATAATATTTAATATTATAATTTCATATTATAATTATTATAATATATTTATTTTGAGTTGCCAAATAGGTAACCACAGCTGTATCTATAGTCAAAATCAGACAATATCTGCAACAAGCAGCCCACGATTACTCCAGAAGTCTACGGAATATGTCTCTGATCACAAGCAACTTGTGTAGGGTGTACATGGCTCTTGTGTGTGTTAAGTGTGTACATGTATGGGGGCGGAAGGAGCGGCAGACTCGGTATGTGATTGCTGGACTAAGAGTGTGTAATTTTTAAATCTGGGTCTGTGTCTCTGCTGTGATCTCATGGTCGGCATATCGGTGAAAGATCTGCTCGTTTGGCGACCTTGTCTAACGAGTAGATTTTTGGACATTTTTAGATTGTACACTCAAATGCAGCATAATTACCAGCACTAATATCCTTAGAACTGAAATTGCAGTTGCCTCTATTTACCGGCTATATAACGGAAATATTGAGAAATACTTTAATATATGGCAGAGGTCTCCAACTTTTTTACCCTTGCATTACATTCAATAGAAAAAAGAGTTGGGGAGCAAAAAAAAGGAGATTTGGGATGCCAACAAAAGTAATTTGCTATTTGGTAACCTCTATGTGGACAGACAGTCCAAAGGAGGCTCTGTTTGGCAGTACACCTGGTTTTATGCAACTGAAACTTGCCTCCAGGCCAGAAATCGAAGAATAAACACGTGCTTGGAGTCTATTGGGAGCAACATCCAAGGGTTGGTGAGCAACATGTTGATCAAGAGACACTGATATACGGATTTCTTGTTTTGACATTAAATTGTAAAACACATTCAACATGTCAATTTGGTGCAGTAAATTATGATATAAAGTTGACATATTACGTAACATTGGTGCTTTATTGTACCCAAAGTAACAACTCAGCAATTGGGTTTAATTGGAAAACAAATATTTAATTGGTACTGTGGGTAACAACACTGGTACAATTTACATGTGTTAGTCAATTAGTCCTAACTTATTCCATGTTATTATCTATAAAATAAATAATATCTTAAACAAAAAAAAAACATTAATTTCCATAATTGGGAAAAACTCAAGGCAGATTCAGGAAGTGCAGGAAGAGGGCAAATACTGATACATACCTGTGCTGGAGCGAATTGTCTCAGTTCCCACTGCTACACCCAAGAGGTCATATTGATTGAGCCGAGAGCCATCAGGTGCCACAGCCACAGATTTGTTAGAGCCATTAGTCCAGGAATAGACAACCTCTGTCTTGGGGTATGCATCTGAAGATACAGCAATAGTGTTCATAGCAAACATAGTAATAATAATAGTTTGACATACAAGGTAAAGTTGGGAAAGTACACAACTCTCAGGTTAAACCCCTCATTTACTTGCACAATTCACATAAGGCTCACGATACAGTCTGTATATTGACTTGCAAGAAGGAGGATAAAATATGTATGTGTGTACACTACATAAGCAAACATGAGGTTAATAAAAAGAGAGCAGATCTCCAGGTTGCTTCAAACAATCCACATCATTTTCCAATATATCTGGTTCATGAAGAATATTCCACAAAAAGCTGGTTCTTACCCGAATTCTTTTAGGCCCCTCAGGCTCAGGGGTCATACTTTTTCCCTGGCAGAAGTGCAAGAGCGTGCCCCTAAATACTTAACTACTTTACATAAGTGCAATAAAAATCTACCAATCTGATCTAATTTCAAGATGGAATTAGGCAATAGAAAGGTAAAGAGTTATGAAGGATGATAAAGCTCATTTGAAGGTGAACTGTTCATTAATACACAACATACAAATTAATATAGAAGTTTTCTGATATTTAACATTAAAGCAGCCTGCCAGAAAGTAGTTCCATCCTTAAGTGCTGGCACAAGTCGCATGACCAGGGACAGCTGGGAAATTGACAAAATGTCTAGCCCCATGTCAGATTTCAAAATTGAATATAAAAAATCAGTTTGCTCTAGCAACACTATTAACTAATGCGTTTTGAAAGAAACATTTGTTGCCATGACAGTATCCCTTTAAGCAGCTGAATGCTATTGAAATTGTAATAGCTGTAAAATACATACAACTTCCAAATTTCAGGGGACAGGCATGAACATCCATAGGGAAGTCTTCAAGGTGCATTGTACACTCCGCATGTATTGTAAGCCTAAAACAGAGAAACATGTTACAATAAGGTAATATCAATTTTAACATCAATTACAGAAGGGCAACAAATATACTTGATATATTGGTACAGACTGATCCATTAACATTTTAATAGAAGAAATCTAATACTTGTATGAATAAAAATAAACTGGGGTGTTTTGTTTTCCCTGTCCATACTGCTCCTCTTGCAGGTTTATAGCTCCAGCAACTAGTTTTCTCGACCCGAAAACAGGTAGAAAATACCTTATCACTTGCACTACAACATATGTGATCTACTTCATTACCTGTCTGTGTGGGTTGTCATAATTAGGGAAAATCTTTGGCTAAGAACGAATGCACATAAGTTGGTGATTATCACTGCTTTTTGGAATGGTAAAACTTCTAAACCCATTGCTTGGAAATAGGACACAGATTACCCACCTTTATGTTGCCATTGATCATATACCCCCCCATATAGGGGAGGTGATTGAGGATATACATAAATAATACAAGTTATTACAGTTTGACAGTTTATCTTTGGATCAAAGAACTAATTACATTGACACCGCTAGGTTTAATGGGCATTGCTTTCTTATCTTTATCAGGGGAGAATGATGTTATACTAAAGCTACTTTTGATCCGATATTCACATTTGTTTTGTTAAGAATAAGGTAGCCAGCACTTCAGTATATTGTTATATTCCATTTTTATATTATATATAAATCATAGTCTTTGTTTAGGACATTCAATGTTAAAGGAGAATTCAACTCCCTAGGTGCAAAAATCCCTCCTCCTCCCCGGCCTACCTCCCCCCCCCCGGGAAATTGACCCTTAGTTGTTACTTACCCTTCCTTCTAGGTCCTCTCCAGCGGCAGCCATCTTCTCCTGAGCTGTCTTCTTCCTGGAGTCATCGGTGTCTTCTGGCACATGCATAGTAGGAGGCATTTGGCGGTTTGTATCTACTGTGCATGCGCCAAAAGTCACGAAGAAGAACATTGGCAAAAGAAATCGGAATAATTGTGAATTTCGGGCGCATGCACAGTTTCCGTTTTTTCCCCCCAATTTTCTTCTTCGTAATCCAAACCACCAAATGCCTCCTACTACGCATGTGCCAGAAGACGTCGATGACTCCAGGAAGAAGACCACTTGGGAGAAGGTGGCTGCCGTGAACTCCGCTGGAGAGGACCTAGATGGAGGGGTAAGTAACAAGTTAGGGGCAATTGGCCAGGGGGGGGGGTTAGGCTAAGGATGAGGAGGGAGGGGGTCCTACTCAGGGGAGGAGGGAGGGATAATTTACTGTGTCCAAAGTTTCAGTTCCATCATGGAACTTTTGTCAGGGATTGTGGGAAGTACACAAGTGAGCACTTAAGACACCTCTAAATGGCACCAAAGGCTGGTTACTAAGAGACGCAATTGTGAACACGGACGGATATAAATTTAAAAGAATAGAACAGTGAAAAAAATAGAAAGACACGAAAAGGCAATATAGATAGAGGAATTCTTTTTCTTTATGTCTCAAGGTCTGCTGTAAATCCTAGTCCCATGTTTGGCCATAATTTATAGGTGTTTGTTCTATGTAGACAGAGGTTAGAAAGGTAGAAGACGGGAAAGTAAGAAGAAGTCACACATAACCAAGCCCTGTTGTTGTGCACCATCATTAACACTGCAATATCTACTACACGAAAAAATCGAGGCTAACCAGATCGGATACAGAGTCTGTAAAGATTAAAACTTAACTTTTATTAGTGATACTTAATAATAATAGACTAGATACACACTGCCAAACACACCCGTTAACAGACTCACTACTCCTGAGAACCTAGGAGTAGTGTGGGACTGTGTCCCTAAAACACATAAAATAAAACCCTCAGTATGAGTTGGAACAATGGCATCTGCAGGAATCAATAGCAGAAGTAGCAACTCAGTTGCTGCATGCTCTTAATGTCATCCATTCACCCTCCCTTCCATCTGAATCACCACCGTTAATATAAGTATTTGTGGGGAAAGGGTGGGAGCTAATACTCTTTCATCTGCCTCTGTTTGCAGTTCTCATCAGGACAAGGGTCTAATTAGAGTATAGTGCAAGATCGGTAACCGCGTGTGTATAGCAACTCAGTTGCAGATAATAGTAATACTCCTCAAGGAGGCCAATGTTTATGTTCCACAAAGTGTTTGGGCGACTGGAGTGTCACCACTTTCTTTGCTCTGATGGAAGATCTGTGCTTTGCCATTCTGTCCCTAAAGTTAGTGATGGTCTTGCCCACATATACTAGACCGCAAGGACACTTGAGTATATAGATAATGAATTTAGAGGTGCAGGTCAGCTTGTGTTTGATGGCGATCGGTCTCCCGGAATGTCGGTGGGAAAATGTGGAGCCTGTTAAGAGTTGCCTGCAAGTGGTGCAGTCTCTGCAGCGGAAACATACAGGCTTAGCATTAGAAAGCCATGTGGAAGTTGTGGCAGGGTTGGTAATGGGGTTGGTAACAGTGTGCAGGATCTGTATTCACAATCAGGTTCCTCAAGTTCCTTCCTCTTCTGTAGGCAATCTGAGGGGGCATTTGAAAGGAGGGTGGGAGTGTTCGATCCCTTTGTACAATAGACCAGTGGTTGTGGATGGTTTTAATAAAAGTTCTGGTTCTGGGGCAGTATTCATTGTCCATTTGTGTGGGGACTGTCAGTGGAGTTCAACAATTCAACCTGTGTAAAACACGAGAAATTCATGGAGGGGATATCCTTGTCAAAGAAAGCAATTAATAAGTTCATAAAGTTGACTATTGAGTCGTACAGGGTCTGTGTTAATCCTTATTGTATGTATCATTTGTGAATACGGTATACTCTTCAACAGGTGTGGCGGGTGACAGGAGGTATGATGTAGCAAAGTGTTTCAGTTTTTTTTTGTAAGATTGTGGTCATGAGTTGGATGCCCTGTTTCAGAATTAGGATATCCAAAAATGGTATCTCATTAGGCACAATGTGTGCTGTGAACTTGATTTGGGTTGGGAGAGAATTTAGGTCATCCACCATCTGGCTGAATTGGTCTTTGGAACCCGTCCATAGGACTAATAGGTCTTCTATTTAGCACCAGACTTTGTATATAGATGTACCATATTGGGACAAGATGTACTGTTTTTCAATGTCTGCCAAATAGAGATTGGCGAAGGCTGGTGTGAGATTAGAGCCCATGCTGGTTCCACTGCATTGTAGATAGTAGCCCAGTTCAAACTTGAAGTAGTTAAACTTTAAACATAGTTCAAGTAGGTCTATGAAAAATTCTGTGCTGGGGCGGGCTGGGTCTGGATGTAGTAATAATGTCTCCCGAATCCATTCAATACCTTCATCCGTGGGTATCACTGTATAGAAGTAACGTCCATGGCAGCAAGAAAAATCTGGGTTGGTACTGGTTGATAGTCTTTTAGTTTGTTGAGAAGCTCCCCAGTGTCTTTTAAGTAGGTTGGTGTAGTTTGTACCATAGGTTCTAGGAAATGATCAATATATATTGCATGGGGTTGTAAGAGCCTGACTATCCTGGGGGATTTGAGAGTGTCTTGTGAATCTTGGGAAGGGTATAAAGCAGGGCTGTCCAACTGGTGGCCCTCGAGCTGCCCCCTTATGTGGCCCTCCACCTACCTGCTGTGTTTGCTTACCATGTGTAAGCTTTAATTGGTATCACTAAAGAGATTATATGGGCCTGCATTGTTTAAACCTCAAATTCAGACTAATCCCCTGTATTGTTCACACCTGTGATCCCCCTGCATTGTTCTCTCTGTAACACCTCTATTGTTCACATGCCTAAAGCCCTGTACTGTTCACACCTGTGACCCAGACTGAAACTGGTCACTTTGTTCACCTGTTCACACGTTATTCAAAATGCTAATGGAGCACAAGCACTGTGTCACCATATTTAGTGACAGGTTCTGATTTTTCCCTGTCTCCTGCTCTATTTTGCCTTCCCTATTCTGCCTGTGTGTGACATATTCTGCCTGTATGTGACCTGCTTTGCCTGTGTGTAACCTACTCTGCCTGTGTGTGCCCTGCTCTGCCTGTGTGTGCCCTGCTCTGCTATTTTGTGCCCTGCTCTGCCTGTGGAACATAAGCCTGGTATTTGTTCTGGGGGTGTGTTAGCATTTGAAAATAGATTATTGTTAGGTGTTTAATCATGTGCTGGGGGTGCTGTGTTATCCACAGGGGAAGATGAGGCAAATGGATTTAAGGGTGATGTCCCTGCAGTTAGCACCAACCATTAATGTGGATAACATGGGTCTTGTGGTAACATGGGTGTGGTTTAAAGTGGGTGTGGTTTGAAAACAGTGAGTGGTCAACACTGGCTTGCATTATTGGCCCTCCACTGTGTAGGCCAGAAAACTTTCAGCCCTTGGTACCACAGAAGTTGGACAGCGCTGGTATAGAGTATTGGGCAGACAGGATGCTTAGTGACAAGATAGGCATGTGTTGATTGGGAGATGATTCCTAGTAGTAGTAGTGTTGTTTGTAGTCTGGAATTTACTTTTTTCTTAAAGATCGCAGTGGGGTCTGAATCGAGTTGTGTGTAAACAGAGGGGTCACCAAGTTGTTTGAGAATCTCTGTCCTGTTCTGTAATCCGAGTAGTTCAGGATGACTACTCCACCTCCTTTGTACACCGGTTGGATTACAATAGTGGGATTATTGGCAAGGGATGTAATTGCTTCCTGTTCTGTCCGTTTTATGTTGGACCATCCAATTCTATCCATTGGTTTCAAAGATTTGTCTGTTAGTAACCGTGTGAATGCAGCAATGGACTTTGGTGTATTCTGTGGTTCAAAAGAACTCAGCGCGAAATGGGGTATCATCTCTGGTGGATTGTACTCTAAAATGTTCTTTAAGTTTCATGGTCCTTTGAAATTTCTTTATGTTGATCATGACGTCTAATTGATTGATTTTGGTAGAAGGGAAAAATGAAAGGCCTTTAGAGAGCACTTGTAGTTCAGCTTGGCTGAGTTGGTGGCCGCTGAGGTTGAAGACTACTTGCTCCTTTGATAGTGAGGATTGGATGGTCTTGTGTCGAATACCACCCTGCCTCTTGTGTGGACGCCCCTGGTTCTTGACCGGGAGGTAGATCCTAAAAATTGTGTGCTAGAGTTATCAGACGTGTTAATACTGGTATTGAGGTTCAAAGGGGAGGATGCACCTCTGGATTTTCCTCTACTCTTGGTGTACGTGTCAGAGGGGAAGGAAGTATAGGGGGAAGAATCTATCCCACACTGAAGCCTATTCGTTGTCTGTAGGGGCTGTTATATCGTGGCCTGGCTTGTTCCCCACCAGAGAGCCAGTTATACACCTGTCTATATTGGTAGTCAGAATGGACAATCTGTACCTTGTTTTTCTTGAATTTATATAGTTTAGTAGTATAGTGTGAGAGTTGTTGTTCCAGCTTTTCCAACCACTTAGTGTCATGGTCAGATTTCAAAGTGGTAAGATGTGCCGTCTCAAAGGAGGCTAGTTCTGTGCGCGACAGATTTTTGGTTACCACTTCAATAACTAATAGTATGAGATCTAGCGAACATTTATTCAGGATCTGGAACCACCTTTTGAAGAACAGCGTATTGTTCAGTCAAATTGTGGGGATATTCTTGACCCTAAAGCCCCATGGTATACGTTGTCTCTTGTAAAATTAAGTAGATGCCATGTAGTTTCAAGTCGATTTCCCGTTCTCCAAATCGACACATGCCTATCTTGTCACTAAGTATCCTGTCTGCCCAATAATCTATACCCTTCACAAGACACTCTCAAATCTCCCAGGACATCCGATAGTCAGCGGACGCGAATCTATATTACAACCACTGGCAATATATATTGACCATTTCCTATGACCTCTGGTACAAACTACACCAACCTACTTAAAATACACTGGTGAGCTTCTCAACAAACTAAACGACTGTCAACCAATAACAACCCAGACTTTTCTTGCTACCATGGACAGTTTCCGCTTTGTATACAGTGATACCCACAGATGAAGGTATTGAACAGATTCGGGAGACATTATTACTATATCCAGACCTAATTGAACTATGCTTAAAGCTTAACTACTTCAAGTTTGAACTGCGCTACTATCTACAACACAATGGGACCAGCATGGGCTCTAATCTCACACCAGCCTTCGCCAATCTCTATTTGGCACAGTTTGAAAAACAGTACATCTTGTCCCAATATGGTACATCTATAAACAAAGTCTGGCACTACATAGACAACCTATTAGTCCTATGGATGGGTTCCAAAGACCAATTCAACCAGATGGTGGATGACCTAAATTGGCAAGACCATCACCAACTTTAGGGATAGAATGGCAAACCACAGATGTTCCACCAGGGCTGCACTAAGCAAAGGAAGTGGTGACACTCCAGTCGCCCAAAACTTTGTGGAACATAAACACATGACTGTGTCCCCGTGCTTGCTCTGGGAAGTGACCAATAAATGCCTGCTTTTACAAACCGAACTGAAATGGATTCATAGCCTTGATACCCTCAGTCCCCGAGGGTGAAATTAACTCATATCATATGCCCCATTCTTTTGATAAACTTGATATTGGTAAACCTTTATCCCAGATTTAAAGCAAGATATAGATGTTTGTAGATATTGCAGCGTAATGATGGTGCACAAGAATGATGGTGACTTCTTCTTAATTTCCCCTCTTCTACATTTATAACCTCTATCTCACCCTATTTCTATCTATATCTTGTTCTCCATAGGCATCATTGGGATCCTCAATCACCTCATTTGAAGTATGGTCTGTAATATGTGATCACCATCTTTTTTACTTTGATATGTACACAGGCCTCTATATTACTATAAACTTGTCCTATCCCCCCCAACTATAATGTTTGCTGAACAATGGTACCTATATGTGCTTTATTTTTAATGCCAATATAGGCACCTTATTCCCAGTCTCATGCACGGTCAACATTATGACCCCTGCTAGCCCACTAAAACCTACCCACCCAACTGGGACTTATACACACACTTCAGGACAGGTTTAGTGTCTCATACACCTTACTCTAACTTGGTGACTGACCTATCCCAGTATCCAGTTTGTACCATAAGCTGACACCACATGCCTGATGGTATTTGTTTCAACAAAGACACATAGGAGCAAATTTATCAAATTCACATGAAGGATTCCAAATTCGATAAATTTTCAAAAAGATTTGAATTTTCCAATGTTTTTGAAGACCACTTTGACCATTGAAATTAGAACATTCGATCAAATGAATGATTTGAATAATTCAAATAAAATCTATTTGAATATTCAACAGTCAAATAACTTGCCCTTTAAATTTTTATTCGACTGCCTAATTTGCCAGTTTCAACCTACCGAATTGGTTTTAATAATTTTTGATCGAATAAAAAAATTTGATCTAATGGTTAAAATGATTTCTATTCGATTGTTCGATCGATAGAATTGCGGTGAAATCAATTCGACCGCAATTATATATATTATTTATTATATAAATGCGATCTAGTGCTAATACCCATAATGAATATACTTAGAGGCCCAACCTTCAATGTGTGTGTGTGACCTGTTATCCAGAATGCTTGAGACCTGGTGGTTTTCAGATAATGGATATTTCCATAATTTGGATCTTCATACCTTAAGTCTACTAGAATATTATTTAAATATTAAATAAACCTAATAGGCTATATAATAAGGATCATTGATATATTAATTTGCATAAAGTACAGCTTTCTGGATAGCAGGTTTCCAGATAAAGGATCCTATACCTGTGTGTGTGTGTGTGTGTGTGTGTGTGTATTTGATGCAATGTTGTTCTTAGTTGTGCACATTTTTATACTGTGTTTATTTAGTGGCCTCACCTCATTGTATAGAGCAGAGTCCCATTGTCAATAAGTCGGAGTAATTTGTTAGGTGTGGTCATGTTATGAGCAACTGATTTTTTCCCATTATGGAAAAAGGTATCTGGAGTCCAGATTTTGCTGGCCAGTAGATTATTCAATGGCAGAGTCCTTATTGGACCATCAAATTTCAGTCTCTCATCCAACCAACTCTGTCGGAAAAAGACATCAATAGTATATTCCTGTGGGGGGCAATGTGATAAATAAAATGAATAAAGTCATAAATAAGTGCACATTAGCATTGACATACACATAAAAGTCCACCCATCATTGGAAGAAATAAACAGATGCATTGTGAAGTGATGCATTCATGACTTTTCAAGATTCAATTTTTGCTTTCTTCTGAAAGAACTTTCAGCTAATCCCAGTTTAAGAAGTTGAATTATTTAAGGTTCCTAATGTTAAGGTGTAAGGAGGATGCGTGAAAATTGGTGCAGCTTTTCATAGTGTTCTTATTAATGGAGTTGCAAAGTCTAAAGACCCAAGTGCACATTCCAAGGTCATTTGCACAAAGATCTTGGTCACATTATAGATATATAAATAAACCAGCACAACGCTTGTCAAAATGTATATATAATGGACAATGTCACATTTGACACTGTTAGCAGGTATTATAGGGTATAATTCTGTGTTTATTAATGGCTTTAAAAGAGAATTAAATAAAGAAGGCTAGAACTGCTGTATATTATGCTTTGGGCTTCTGTACCAGCCCAAAGCAACACAGCCCTTTATCTCCAAAGATGCCCCAGTAGCTCCCCATCTTCTTTTCTGCTGATTCACTGCACATGTTTTGTGCTACTGAGCTTAGGGACCTACTCAAAATACACACAGAATATAATAAGACGAAAATTTAGACTGGTGTAATAAATGCAGTATAAAAAATATGGAATTTTTTGCCACATTCATTTTTTGGGGTTAGTTCTCCTTTAAAAAAGTCCAACATTTTGGATGCTCTAAGCTTTTCTTTTCGTGATAAAGGTCACATTAACCATTTCAATGGAAAATGCTCTTTTTTTTTAAACCCTTCTAGAATTTGATGGCATTTACACCAACCTTGCTATAATTATGTAGCAATGACCTCTGGGTACCTAAGGTAATATAGACCTTAATTACTGGAACTGAAAGTCAAAGGAGAAATTTGCAGCAAACTAGAAAAATTACCATTTTCCAAGAAGCAAACTATGAACAATTCCTTGAAAAGAGACTTCATATTACTTGTGGGAATCCCCCAATTAAGGCAACTGCTTCAACCCTACAGCACTCAGAGACTAAAAATAGAAATAGTGTGACACAGAAGACATGGGAATTAAATGATATTAGCTATGAGTGCTGGAGGATGGGACTTATGTCCTGCTATTCCTAAAAATGTGATTGGAGTTAAAAAAAAAAAATGACTTCTTTTTACAGCAGATATATTTTAGACTACAACTCCAAGAAAGATGATAGAATACTTATACCATCCTAGAAGAAAAAATCATTGAATAATAAGTTGATATTATTAGGGATGCAGCAATCTGCACCTTTTTTGCAGGATACACATTTGGCCGAATCCAAGAGCCTGAATGAACTGAATGCAAATCCTATATTATATTATTATACACTATGTTGCCCCATGTCATAGTTGCTGAGTCAAACAGCAATATATAGAATGACTGTCCATACACAATTGTGGCAGCATTCCCTTGTTAATTTGATTGGGCTATCATTTATTCATATGCTGAAGCACCTTCCTCATGCCACTAATGTGCATAGGCAGATTTTTTTGTTTGGACATATGCTCAGGATGGTCTGTCAGTATTGATTCTGGAACTGTAAGGCAGGCACTAAGGCAGTATGGACCAATTTTCTGACCAGTTTTCACATATGTGGCCAGGTTTGACTATCTTTATTTATCCAGTGTAAAATAATAAATGTAACAAGGTAAGCAAATCTTTGTGAGTCACATGATGATTCCCCACATTCTGTTTTGGTACCTTTTAAAGTGTTAAGAAATGTCCACAATAAGGATTAATATAACCTCAGAAGCAAAGTAACAAAGGACTGGTTTTTGTGTCAGACTATACATCTAAAAGTAAAGCTGTGAATAATATCATTAAACGTAACTGGCAAATAGTACAAATGGATTCTAGTCTACCAT